>JAAAKM020000074.1:0-12976 GCA_010016025.2 Alatinidae sp. Z8VKAUB7J3 | reverse complement strand
CGGTTATAAAGCTTTTGAGTTGCCGAACGTGCGGAACATGTGCACACAGAAAAAATCGCAATCACGTGAGATCAAAGGGAACCTTTTTAGTGACCAGTTACGAAGCTTGTTGGTTAGTGAAAGTGCGGACAAAATACGGAAATACCGCTAGGACAACAAGTACTTTATTTAGTGCCCAGTTATGAAGGGTGTTGTTGAACGTGCGCAGTCTGATTCGCCGCACCAATAGCAACTCGGATATGTCAGTCTTGCTTGAGTATTCAGTTTCTTATCTGATTTTACGGGCGGGTTCGGGTGTAAGATCATTCTCTTTCGGGATTACTTACTCGTGGCAGTGGCTGCCGTAACCGTGCAAAACAAAGGACGGAAGATACTGCATTTCTGGTATTTGTGTATCGTATCTCGAATCCAATACACTATGTGATATAGGAACGACTTGAACTCTTTTGCATAAGGTGAGAGGGTTCTAAATAGGAAATAAAGAGTACGTTCTGGTTAGGACAGCAATAATTTTTTTCTTTTGAGAACGAATTTTTTCGACTTGTTCATTGTTAATAACTTGATACTTTCTTATTCGTAGAGGGATCATTTTAGACTTTGGATTGACTCTTTGCTGCAGCGTTTCAAGCCCAGTGCTTTTGGCAAAGCCAAGGTACTTATTATTTCAACTCTTTTACTGTATTGATCTCTCATTGGTCTTGACATCTCCAAACCATTGTACAGATAAGTTGTATCGGTTAGTTTTTATCGAAAGTGCCACAAACAGTTTTATGAAACATCAATTTATTGAACAAGTCTCACAAATGAGCGAAAAGTTTGCAAGTAATGAAAAACATAGATGACGCGGAAATAAACTCTTCTTGATGTAACTGTAACGTTTAGAACCTTATCTCTCAAACAATTTTTCGTATCGCGCGATTTTTTACATTGCATCAATTTCAATATACATTCACATGGAAATTGTTTTCGTTTCTTTTACGCGTGAGGAATAACATTTTTATATGAACTATCAATTGTAATATGTAGAAGTCTAAAAGGGAGCTTAATTTCTTAAATTATTTTTGCCTAGCCAGTTTGAAGGCACTTTATGCTCCTATTCAAGTATTTATGTAATAAGATAATTTCTATACATTTACTTTTTCAACACGTTTAATCAGAACAATTATTAAGACGATGCAATTCAGGTCTGACAGCGTTTTCACGGATCTCTAGAAGTCCTGGACCGAATTACGCATTACGTATAATGAGAGAGCAGTTAAACCGTTATTCTCCAAGCTTCCGTAGTACAAGGCATTAGTCTATGCTCTTTTCATTTTCCCCAAGGTTAAGTTTGTTCCAGTGATGAAAAAACCAAACGGAAGGTAAGATAAGTTGATCCGATACCTCTCGTGACAATAATGCATCAGACTGATATAAATTATTTAATTCGGTTTTCTCTTAGATGACTTCAGGAGAACGTCTGATCGATTTAAGCTCAACTATAACTGCTCTTAACACTGTGGATTAGGAATACAGATTAATTAAATTTTTTACAGTCTACATTTTGGAGACCTCCCAGTACCTTGCCAGAGAGATTATATCTACGTAGAACCCAGATGTAGCAAATGTTTGGAATGTGCTTATTGAGTCTCTTCGCTGTTAGTAACGTATTGTTATTTTTCGATTCTTGTAGTAAGTCTTTGAGACATTATTCTAGTCGTACTATAGAAGTTTACCTTGATAACCAAGGTTGCCAGACGCGTTCTAGTTGATATTCCTAGAAAAACATGGTGGCTTCAACAACAAAATAAGCTTTCAACTCCACGGAGAATATCATTGAATTGGAATATCTTTTAGTTTAATTAACCATTTTCTATGCAAGTATTTCTCACAAGATAAACCTAGACCTTGTTGTTCTCCCTGACGAGAACATTTCAGACAAGAGATAATTAAGACTGGAAGGTATTGTGTCACATGCATACTTTATACATAATGCAAGTTAGTGGCAGATGCACTTTCCTGAAGAACAATTTTGAGCAACAGCGTCCCTCAGAAACCAAACCAACTTATGCTTTCCGACCATAACAAAAGCACTATTTTGTCAATTTCCAACGTCGTCTTTTTTCAGATTAATTTTTTTGTACACGCCTCGACTTTAAGCAGAGAAAAACATTTCCGCTCTTACCTAATCCATTTGGACAAGACCGACGAAAACATCTTTTGTCAGATATGCATTCTGTTATGCTTGCCGTTCAAATTGAACTGACGTTTAACAATTCTTGAGTATTAGAATACTTGTCTTCATGAGATTTATGAGAAAAAATCGTGTCACGTCGTCTTCCCTTATTAACCAGCCTTGTTAGGAAAAATAGCAACAAGGTATCTTCTTCATTGCTTATTGAAATGTCACTGTCTCTCATCACAGTTTGTAGCTGCCTGTGCTTGGTCCAACGATATGTATCGTTGCTGGTGTGACCAATTGGAAAGCATTTTATCGTTGTCGTCATAGGTATCGTTATGGGGATCGTTGGCAGTGTAAGCGGGCCTGGGTGCTTTCGTTAACACATTGGTTGCCTCAGCAAGCCAAAGAGAATCCCCTGGTAAAGGCTGTTGATTCTTCTTTCGCCGTGGGAGTGATTGCTCTTGGTAGTAGTTTCCAGCATTTGGTTCTGTGCACAATATGCAATGCATATTTACTTGAAACAGCTTTCAGCATTTAGAGTTTCCTTGCAATTAGGACTCTACTTTTTACTTACTAATATTTATATATAGTCAAGTGTTAATGATATTTACTATTAAACAAGATATGGTCTTTGAATCGCACTTTTATCCCTGACAGAAATGACGCTAACTACCAGTTAGTTATAAAAGCAATTGTTTGCCACCAATAAAAAGTAGAGGTGATTTTTGCTATTCTCTTCGCACAAAAGGTCACCTCTGTATGTCGTGAACTTACAGTAATAGCTTGATGAGCTACTTTCTACATTGCTGCTTAGAAACAGGCGAAGGATTGTTTTGGTGCCCAAAACATTCCTGCTCTTAACGTTTCTGGTATCCGTCTGTCATGGTAAGATAAATAGGAATAGAGAACGTAATTTTCTGCTACAGCGCATGCGTAAACTGCTTGGATCTTTTTATACTATTTAGGATTCGGATTAGGTAATTTGCGTATATGGAATCAAAATGCGTTGCGTTCTCTGAGAATTTATATTGATCTACGGTCATCTGGAGTTATCTGTTTTAATAGGGAAAGACCTACGTAGTCTGCTTTATTCTGTTATTTAGGACGCGAAAGAACTACTCTTTGCTACGTGTACTACGGCCTATTGGATTGTCAGTTCGCCTACCTTATCTACGTAGTGTTACTACGAAGCACGAGAGCAGTGTTCGTGTGGAAGACATATTTTGCCAATGCATGCACTCTCATTGTAAGAGCTATTTGTGCAGCCTTTTAGTTTCTTTTCGCTTTGACGAAAAAAGACTGCAGAGGAATTCTTGAAATATTTGAACTCACGTTAAAATTTTAGATAAGCTAAAATTATTTGACAGTATTTAATCGGAAGTAAGTCCTAGACGCTCTCGCGAGAGGCGTCCAATCTGTAGACATCATGCTACAAATAGAGGACACTGGCAACAAGTAACCGCAAGGCTACTGACTTAGGTGCGAACGGGAGGTAACAGGCAAGTGGTTAATGTTAGTGGGAGAATTCTGCAACTGTTAATGTAGTTTCAGTGTTTGGTGAATAAAAGGTGATTAGTCCACAGACAAATTACGATAGGTACAACGCCAAAGACTTCCACAAGTCACTTACAGATTGGTACTGAAAGTTGGCTAAACTCAGACCAAGAATTTTTTCAGACTAAACTTTGCTAAAAGTGTTTTGTTGTATTGTGTTTTTTATTTTGATAGAACAATTTACTAAGTGAAATTTTTCACGCCTCACGTAGCCCCAGCTGATAAACGACCACGGGAAACTGACCTTAGAGGTCAGTATAGAATGGCCGATTTTTCAGCCAAGCCACGTCACATACCTATATACCTATATACCTTACCTATAATCTTAGGTCATTAAAGCCGAGATCTTTAATAACAAACAAAAAGTGCTCTTTTCGATATTAAGAAATGACCAAAGGGTTCTCTCTGTGTACATTGAAGCTTTACAAAATGGATGTAAGAAAGCCTTTAAAACGAAGATAGTATCACAAGCAAGGTGTCTTAAGCGGAGTGTCCTCAATATGGTATAAATTTTTAAACCAGTTTTTAAACTAAATGACCTCAATATGGTATGAATTTTTTAAGTCTGTATTTGAGTTGGTAAAGTGAGACGCCGTAAAGACATAGAGCCAGGACAAGGATCCTCTGAGGGACTGTCTTTATATTTAAATTTTTTATCCGACTAATTACAAAAAAATTGTAAAGGCATTGATGCAATGGTTACGTAAGGCAGAGAAGAAGAGCTAATTAATAAGCTTGAAACGTATTCATCGCGTCGTAATATCGAATGTTGGCTGCATAGCCGCCGTGCTTTTAAAGCTTTATTTTACCCCGAACAAGTTTCTGCACCATGACACTGTTTTTGTTGTCTTGCTTTTTAAGGCGTGTCAACTCATCTCAGCTAGAGGAACGTTACGTTGTGATCATCGAAGTTAGTGAAGCTATCGGTATTATATATAAATGGAGCACTGGGTACTTTATTCGCGAAGGAAGAGGGAACCACGCGTTAACGATTGGGAAAATGCGTCATCGACTTAACAAGGAGTTAAGTCAGAAATATAAAGATGAAATTGCAAGGTTAGTATTTCAAATGAAGTTAGTGTGCGACAGTGATATCTTTCGTCGTTCTACTTTCAGTTGATGTTTGCCGAGATAGTCTAATGTTTTTCTCCTGGCATCATCCATGTGCCCTGGAATCAGGATTTATATTAAATAAATTGGACTTTAGAGAAAGAAAACGAGATTTTAGATATGTTTTCGTAACGAAAGTGTACATTTGTGCTTGCTTTTCGATTTCATCGTTCTACCGCCAATGTTTATAACGAATTATTTCTGTGATGACATAAATATGTAGAATGCCGTGGGGAACAAAATGGCTAACCATACGAATACTCAGTTAGCTAGTACACTCTGTTGTCAGTTTTTCAATGAGCTTTTTACTTAGTGAGCTATTTTGGGGGGATTATTTTATTAGTTTATTTGATAGCGCGAAATATTTATTTTGAGTCTCAAGTTTATTTAAATAATAAGTTCAAAGTGGGAGAAGTTTCAAGAAACTCCATAACTATGGTTTTTGTTCAGTAAGCAGCTTTGAAAGTCAAAGTTGTGCGCTTTAAAGTGCATCCTGGTATGTATGTTTGCGCAACAGCTTGACGTCACAACCCTTATTATTTTATGTTCAAACCAAACACGCTGCTAGAAATAATAAGCAACCAGTTCGGCAGCTTAAGCATTGTTTCCAGGATCAAAACTAAGCATCTCGATATCTGGCCAAAACCCGTTAAGTTCCTTATAAACAATTGTTCAGTTTACAAGTTAGCCGATTGTTACTTGCCTGTTTCGTGGCTTGGGTAGTTAGGTATCGCAGAGGGATAGTACAAAGCCTTCAGAGCCGACAGTGATCTATTATTTAATAAGCTCTTGTCACAGTAAATACTTGTAGATGCTAGTAATGGGAGGAGGGATTTATCAGTTGACACAAGTCGTCATTTTGTGTTATGTCATATTATACATCAAGTTTTTGTTATTTTGATAGGCTGCAGAGGCTGATCGCCGAACGAGAGAGGATTCAGAAATTGGCGCACTGGCAACAAACACTAATTGATAGAGACTGCGAAGAACAAGAAGGTTCATAATATTCCTCATTTTTACAGTCGTGGAATCTATACTTGCAAGGTACAGACATGAAAGTCTTCTTTTTGCAAATTTATCCACGTCAACCGAAAGGAAACTTAAAAGTGTCTTCTGTCAAAATGTTAATCCTTTCATTCCTATTATTGTGCCTAAACAACAAATTGAAGGACAAAGAACAACTAGTCGCGTAATACCAATCTATCGATAAAAATTAATACGATACTTCTCAGACCATGTTAGTTTATGTTTCCGGCGCTTTTTTCGCAATAACTAGTACGAAAAGCGTAGCATTTTGGAGAGCTTTCAGGCTTACATACAGAATGTCTTTCATTTAATGGTTTACGTGGAATCTCCATAAGGGAGGAACTTTGTGTAATGTTCCCAAACCTGGGTTGTTGTAAATATTTGCACTTAATTTCACTTTTGTAAAAGAACTTTGCCGTTACTATTATGTAAATACTGTTTTCTGTTACATGGTTTTGTTCTTATAGTTTACTTTTTGTACAAAATATTGGGTTGGAATTTTAATCAGCAGCAATATTCACGAATGTTGCTGTAGTAAATGAATTCAGTTTTTTGGTTTTTTTCAACAGTAACTCATGTCTAATGAATCCTTCAACTACCATTGTCTCCGCTATCTCAAACAAGCTCTGTGGTTGAAATAGGCGTCTTGCATTCACGTTAGCATATCTTCGAGTAAGTGTAAACGGGACCAAAGTTCTCTCTTGTTTCTTGGAATTAATGACGCCGTGGGCTATCCTACTTTTCTTAACTTGGTGGATGATGATGATACAAGCATACAAGCATAGCCGAAATTTAGCTGGTTTTGCCGCAAATACATTTGTTTTCGTTCTTATGCATATTTGACAAATTTATGTTGGCGTGCTTCGACATCGACTTCTTGCATACTTATGTTAAGCGCTTGATTGCAAATTAAACGTCCAATTTACAGTGCTCCGTTCAATGAAAAGTGTCGAACTACAATTTGCCTATGCTAAATAGTTAACTCTGTAATTTGTAATGTGTTATTCGTTTTACGTTAACAAAACAAGGTAATTCCGCGAATTTTTTTACGCGTTTAAGGCATATTAATTTTTATAAGAAAACTTGTTTCATCAAGCACCATTGAATTTCGACGAGTCGCAAAGAGTTCAGTAACGTATATAACGAGTTGTCTTTATCATCATCAATAGTAAATTTCGATATCTCACTTTGAATATATAATAATTTCCAACCGACCTCTATACAGCACCGATACCACTAGCTTATTTACTTAAGTGACTCACGAGTATAAAGCGTGGGATTGACGTCATAATCTCACAGTCAATATATAGCCTCGTAATAGTTTGCGCAATATTTAACTTATTTGTAACACATACTGCTCAGCAGAAGTCAGAGAGCGATCAAAACACAAGAACTACGTATTTCAGTATAATCTCCATAACTCGAGCACACGTTGGCACGAACTTCATTTACTCTAAATTCACCACGGACTTTAAAACTTATACTTTTCTCATAACTCAAACCCGTGTTAACTGAAACACACGTGTACTCCAACTTGTTTCACTCCAGCTGCCCCTTATTTATTAGTTAGCCTGTTTGGTGTTTTTCTGTGTAGGCTGTGCAGTATAATTCTGATAGCGACAAATGCCATTGACATTTAAGACTTACTTTGTCGCACTATTTTTCGGCCTCAAGCTTGCGCGAGGTTTTTACTATAAAAGCGCGAGATATTAACGACTGCTCATCAGGGGTCTTTGATTGAGAAACTGCGAGTGATCAACGACGGTTATATTCTTGACCGACGGCCTGAAAACTGAATACATTCTATGTTCCTATACGTTTTGAGACTACTTACATCAGAAACACAGTCGATACGAATTATGATACAAATTAAGAAGATAAACGATCCTCGTAAGCATATGTTTCCGCATTCAATCGTCAATCCGTCCTTAAGTGAGATCTTTGATCAAAATCTTTCTGGATCGTTTTCGATTGGCAACATGATTCATTTGTAAACTAAAGCGTCTTTATTGTGGTGTGTCATTTAATGGTATGTTCCTGGGTCATTGAAAGGAAACTTAATTTTGGAATAATCAAATTGGGATGGGAGATAGAACAGCTGAAAATTTATATATTTTGGAGCGCTCCCGAGTATCGACTCCACAGGCAAGCAGCGATTTTCTTAATGATACAGTGAGGACTTGGGTCATGAAAATATTTCAAGCAAGATTCCAATCAGCATCTACAATGTATGGAAAAATGTTCATGTGGTTTGTAGTGAATAACAGCGCAACCCTACTGCTTCCTTGTTTCGCTTAGCAGTTCCAGAGAATTTATATAGGAATTAAACGGGAAAATATGTATTTAGAAACGCATCTATGATTAGACCGTTCCGTTGCAGAAGTATGAGATAGGCAACTGTTTCTATATGCATAAGAAACATTGGTTGCCTGTATCATTATCTTGTAGCAGATGAGCATGTACCACACAATGCCACCGTTTCGTACTTATCATCCGCAGCAGTAGCACAATCTTGATACAAATCTTGCTTTCAAGTACCTAATAAGCGGTACCCTCCACAATTATTACTCTCACGGGGTTTTTCTATCCCTCGTAGCTTATTTGGAATCACATTTATTCATTTATTTTTCAAGAAATCAAAGTGTGAACTTGCTACCTTCTTCTGTTGAGTATACGAAATTCGGCGAAAAGTTGTAGAACATTTGTGTATTACTTTTGTGTTTTGTGAAATATTATGTGTATCAAAATTAACCTGTTTTTGCTGCTTCTGTGGTTCCATCGAAATGGTTTTGCCATACATCTTAAGATATGATATATTATGACGAAACAAATGTTGTTCGGAGTATTACACTGCAGGTGTATTAGATCAAAAAAATTCCCATCATCTTCCCCTGCTTTAACAGTCGTGTCGTTAAGTTTATTGTAAGTTTCATTTGAATGTTTTGAAGTCTTGGCTATGACGTTTTCAAGTGCTTTAAACGTCGTTATACCTGTATAACTCCAATTTTACTTGAAATCTTAATATGTCAAAGAATTATTTAACAAACTTTTCAGGGTCAAATAGGAATATTCAAGAACATCTGAGGCTCGAATTAAAAATAATTTAAGAAACCCTAGGATAAAGCCATTGCTTAGTTTTTTTATTAAATTGAAACGTGAACTTATTAATAAGAAAGTACTCGCTGTAATAACGTTCATTACAAATAGATATCTTAGGTTTTTACAATAAGGACACGCATTGTACATGCTGAGCCTGATTTATGTAAACTTAAAAGATATTTATCCCCAACAGTGTAGGGGTTGCGCAGGAATTTCCCTGCCCTTTAAACTTGCTGCGATTTCACAAATACGTCTCGTAAATTTTTCAGGCTTAATTTTAAGTGATTAAATTTGCTCATGTTAACGTCAATAATTGCTCCAATGGCCCATTGTTCACATGACCCACGTCAAAATATTTTTTTCATATATTTTTAAAGTTTGCTTTAACGAGTTATATATTATATGTCGTAAAGAGAACCTAAAGGGCAGTATACTTACGTGCATTTTACATATTAATTTAAGTATTTGCAAAAAGCATAACTGTTGCAATTGATACCACGGGTAAAAGTCGAATACTTATTAAAAATATAAAAACTGGGAGAGTTTTAGAAACATGTCGGTTATATCTTTATCTAAGCAATCAATGCTATCTTACATTAGCTATGGAGAAAATTTTACAATTGTACGGAAAAAACGTCTTTAAGAAGATCGAAATTACAAAGTGGTACAAAATGAGTCTATGAGAACAATTTACGAAACAACGAATAAATTTGCAATAAAGCTGCGAAGTAATTAAGTAAGTAATAGATGTAATATCTGTTCTTATTGATGACAGATGCTCTCCATAATCTGCAAGAGGCGGCCCTACTGGGCGGTTGAGTCTGCCTCATGGCTTTCTTCTCTGCCCGGTAGCCAAAATTGAGGGGCGTTGCCCTTGGACCTCCCAGCTGCCCTTTATTTATTAGTTAGCCTGTTTGGTGATTTTTCTGTTTATTTTGGGTAGTTTCAGTGTCGGGCCACTGCTCATCAGGGGTCTTTGATGGAGAGATTGCGAAGTAATTAAGTAGATTGTGAAAGGTAAGTACACTCAATCAACTGAATAGAGAATGCCGACATTTGACAATTACAAGTAGGGCAAAGTTTATGAAACGAGGATAGAAAATTAAAGATTAAACGAACAATGAGACAAAATTTTGAAATAATTTAAAGAAACATATTCAGTAGTCTAAATGTGCTCTAAAACAGCATTGTGCGAAGGGCTAATAAGAGGTTTACCAGTTAAATCAGAGATTCCCACATGATCACAGATAATGCAGATCGCGACGGGTCCGCCCTCATTAAAAGGCATGACAGCTTTTACATTCTAGTCTGTGTACTATTCCCGATCTTACAACGTCTGGGATTCGATCCTTAAAAAGAAAAGGTCCTTAAGCCGATCAGTTGAGCGAAAGAGAAACTTAACATCCAATTGTAGGTAGGCCACGTTTAAAACCTAGGTACGAATTTGATGGGAACGAGTCCCTGTACAGGGAAGACACATAAACATACAAAGGATACGACGGTTCTAGTGATAGACATTTTCAATAGCATATTGTGCCCAGATATCACCCCCCCCCCCCTGCCTGAAAGAAGGACCCTGACCCCCCTATATCAGCATCTTATATTAGTGCAAACATTAGGATCTCGCGTTAGCAGCAGATATATTAACCAAATAGGCTAGTGGCGAGTGTTGTCAGCGTAAACACCATTGATGATTACTGTGCTTCTTGATAGCGGAGCTCTCAAGAGGGCAGATTTGTGTCACGTAGCCGCTATCATGTCTTGCTCTTAAGTTATACAACCTACACTTGTCTAATGAACAGCTAAATTTTCTTACTAACGTCAATTTACCAAAGAAAGGGTAATTACTAATGGAAGACCGTTCTTTCTTAAAGTAAACTTATAATTTCTATTTTTGCGATTAAAAACAGCAGCCCAGCCATGATATCTCATTCATAATATATCACGAAGTGTCAACTTTGCATTTCCTGATCCTTAGTTAAACAGTCATATAGGCTAATGGCGATGATGTGCATAACAAATGAGACTTCCAACTCATCACATAAAGGGGTAATAATGTCAATGGAAACAAGACGGAAGAACGTTTCTATCGCTTAAGAGCTAAGGCTTGCTATGATTGCCAAATCACTAGGAATCCATAATGAATCACTGCCAGCGGAACCATGGCCTTCCTGTGTACACTGAACTTTCAATATAAATGGTGAATTGGCGATACATCAAATTAATGAAACACTTGATGGTCGAGGAGCCTTCTCTTTGCAATAAAGTGGATTTCCTAACATAGAAAGAACACTTCAAATTTAGAATGGTATCCATTTGAAGTAATAGTCTTCAGTAAAGTATGTATCAATTGTTTTGGCGTTACAGCACTCTAATGCGTAAAAGTCTTTATCATTAAATGTTGTCTCAGATTTACTGGAATCACGCTTAAATCTTCGTTAATTTTTGAAACGTTAATTTCAACGTAGCGCAAATTTTTGAAAGGTTGATTTGTGCCAAAATTTTATACAAATACGGGCCCGGTAAAATTTGCCTTTGTGGCAATACGTTGAAATCTCAACAGGAAACATTGAGTTATTTTGGGGCGTCAATTGATTTTGTTCATAAATTTGAGACTCTTTCTTTTACAAGTATACCGTGATACCAAAGCATCGTGCGACTCAGTATTGACAGGATTGGACGTATGTGAAATTTGAAGGGAAATGACAAGTATACAAGGATACATGTCGAACTGTGCGAGTTTAAACCATTTGCTTTTAAATTTGAAGGCATATATCAGGGAAGAAAGTACAGTGAATACGGGCACCTGATAAACCGCTGTGCTTCACCTAAGATCTCGAACATGGTTTGATTTTTGGTGGTCATCTTTTAAACTTTTCTAACTGAATTTGTAGTAATGTTGCCATTTAAACCACTTTTATGTAAGCATCACGTAAATTTTAGGGAAAAAGAAAACACTTCGACGAAGAATAATTTCTTATGGTCCTTGATTTTTGTCATTTATTAACACACGTATTAATTAACGATGGCACTAATTACCTTGTGACCGTTTGGAAACGTTAATTAATGTCGTTTAAACATTAAATTGCTGATAAAAGGTTAACTAATATCCATCAAAATGCATTTTTAGTTTGAAAAAACTTTAATTAGATCAACGTTAATAAAAGCCGCATTAATTCGTGAAAACGTTAATTTTGTGTATTAATGTAGCTGTATGTAAATACGATCAGACACAGTAACTTTATATTGGTGATTTTTTTGTATAATGGGCAGGGATAGGTCTTAATGGCCTTCGGCTGTTTTGGAATTAGCCCAGGTGACGTCGTGAAAACGAATACAGTGCATCCTCGTTTATGCAAGCGCCGTGAACTCAAAAGTGCGGCGAAATGTTCGGATTAGCCGAAGATTCGGATAATTAAGGACGAAATTTGAGTCAACAAGATTGATAAAATTGATGGAAATATGCTGCCGTCATGCCAAATTGTTAAAATCGAGACAGGGAAAAATAGACATGTACCGTTTAATGAACATAGGTGTTACATGAAACGACAACAACTCTCAACATGAAAGCAATGGCCCTTGCAATAAAGTTCTGCCGTGCATAACAGACACTAACGTTATGTAAACAAACAAGCTTTTTCTCAAATAAAATTGATATCCCTCATTTTGCATGACTTGAAGATCCTAGGCATCTTTATTCTAAAACTTAGATTAACTTGATCGTATTCTGGCTGAATGAAAGGGGAAAGAAGAAATTTTCCACATTTTTTTTCTCAATTTGAGGTATTCGGTAAACAAGGTTCCGATAAACGAGTATGTACTGTGCTTTGCAAAGAAAACGTTTGTCTTTTCATTGGCCTAATAAAACCCCAAGGAAAGAGCCAGGTGTAAAGAAATAACAATAAAAGCGTCTGTTACATGGCAACTGTTGTGATGCAATTTTTATTCATTCACACCAATTCGACTCAATAATTCTGGCCACGAATGTATTCAACTCAAATCAGGTGCTCATATTTTACACGAAAA
>JAAAKM020000073.1:0-34795 GCA_010016025.2 Alatinidae sp. Z8VKAUB7J3 | reverse complement strand
CAGGCCCTGGAGAAGGCCCAGCAGGAGAAGGAGGCCCACGGGGTCATCGAGACTGAGCATCCGGGCTATCTCGGCGCTCAGGACACCTTCTTCGTCGGCGCCATGAAGGGCGTCGGGCGCATCTACCAGCAGACCTTCATCGACACCTACAGCCGCGTTGAAGCGCCCCGGGTATGTCGGAGAGCTGTTTAGTTGACTGCCACGTTGTCGTCGTGAGTAGCCTGAATCCGGTGGTAGGCCTCCTCGAACTCCACCGGAGGAACGTTGCCGAGCGGCCCGAGAAGCCGTCGATGGTTGAACCACTCGACCCAATGAAGGGTCTCCAGCTCCACCGAGCGGAGGTCCCGCCAGGGGCCGCCATGCCGGATGACTTCGGTCTTGTACAATCCGATGACCGACTCGGCAAGTGCGTTGTCGTAGGAGTCCCCGACGCTGCCGACAGAAGGGTCGATGCCGGCCTCGGCGAGCCGTTCGGAATATCGGAGCGACAAGTACTGTGAGCCACGGTCGCTGTGATGGACTAAGCCGTTGAGCGCCGGCCGGCTGTAGATGGCCTGCTCCAAGGCGTCGAGGGCCAGCTCCGCCCGCATCGACTTGGAGACGCGCCAGCCGACGATCATTCGCGAGTAGACATCGATGACGAAGGCGACGTACACGAATCCGCTGTGCGTCGAAACGTACGTCAGGTCGGCGACCCAGAGCTTGTTCGGGCCCGACGCCGAGAATACACGCTCTACCAGGTCCGCCGGGCGGGCGGCGGATTCATCGACGATGGTGGTCTTGAACTTGCGGCCTCGAACGGCCCCCTGGAGCTGCATTCTCTGCATCAGGCGCTCCACCGTACACCGGGCGACGCGCCGGCCTTCCCGATTCAACTGCCGCCAGACCTTCCGTGCTCCATAGACGCGGTAATTATCCTGCCACACTCGGTAGATGTCCTGCTGAAGCTCGCTCTCGCGCCGAGCTCTCTTCGAACGTAGCTCTGGCTTCTCAATGCGGCCTCGATGCATGAAGTAGGTGGATGGGGCGATCGGCAGGACTTTGCAGATCGGCTCGACCCCGTAGTCGCTCCGGTTCTCGTCGGTGAACTGGACCATCACCTCGGTCGGCGGTCGAGCTCCGCCTGAGCAAAATACGCTGAGGCTTTGCGGAGAATCTCGTTGGCACGCTTCAGCTCTCGGTTCTCTCGCTCTAGTTCCTTCAGTCGCTTCTTCTCATCCGTCGTCAGCCCAGGCCGCTCTCCTGCATCTCGCTCGGCCTGGCGCACCCAGTTCCTCAGTGTCTCCGCGGAGCAGCCCAGCTTCGCCGCTATCGAACGAATCGCCTCCCACTGACTCCCGTAGCCCGCCTCGTGCTCGGCCACCATCCGCACCGCTCGCTCTCGTACCTCGGGTGAGTACCGCGTCCGTTTCGTCATGGCTCCATCCTCTCAAGTTTCGGAGCCTCCGTCAAACCCGGGGCGATTCAGCAGGAGAGTATTGCCGCCCAGCCCAACCGTCCCGGGGAGGATCCCCTCTGACGACAGGATGTCAGCATCTCCATCTCCATCCAGGTCGGCCGCGTGCATCGAAGAGGCTACGGCCATCGGCGCCTCTTGGATGACCGAGAAGACGAAGCTCGGTGGAATCAATGGCTCACTCGCAGCACTGTACTTGGGAAGAGTCGGGAGCTGCTCCGAACCAGGCTAGCCCCGCCACCGTGCACCTATCTAAAACCTGGCGGGACTAGGGACACTCCTAGCAGGGCTGCCAGTACACATCGTTCGCATTCGGTCGTCGCTGTCGTGAAGCTGGAGTCCGCCCGTCCACCGGCTCGGTCGGGGACTGCTACGACAACGCCATGTGCGAGAGCTTCTTCGCCACCCTCGAGTGCGAGCTACTCGACCGGCGCCGTTTCCGTAGCCAGGCCGAGGCCCGGATGGCCGTCTTCGAGTTCATCGAGGGCTGGTACAACCCTCTACGGCGCCACTCCTCCCTCGGCCAACTCTCCCCCCTCAACTTCGAACGGAGGCACATGCCAGCACTTCAAACCGCAAGCTGTTGATCGTCCACTAAACCGGGGCAACTCCACAACAAAGTGCAAATGTGGCTTGACCTCGGGGGAGCACTACATCCGCCCGCTAGTTGGCAACACTTCCGTATCACGATACTAGTCGACCTGTTCTAGCTCGGTCAGCAGTCGTGGTGTTCTTGACAGCTCCCAGAGGCGGATCGCCGTTCGCCCTACAATCACGAAAATGAGGAAATCAATCTCGCTCCGCGTGACAAGGGCAATCCTCCTCCACTCGCGTCGATCTAGAGACGATGGTTGAGGTACATCCTCTGCATGTGTATGCCACTCTCCGAGGTAGTTCAAAGTTCGACCGGATTCGACCCAGCTCCTAGTGACGACCTCCTGACTCGGCGGTGTCGCCCGTACGAACCATCGGCGGCCGCGATGGTCTTCGGCATATGGGCCTTCGGCTCGATCAATTACGATGTCATCGGTACTATCGATCAAACGACCCAGTAGTATCCCGCCGGCCTCGTACGAAGCTGGTGCCACCTGTCGATTGGCTTTGAGTCTCTCTGAGGCCATCCGCCCTATCGCGACGTACCCTCTGTTCCGACGTAGGTATTTCAACGCCTCTTTCCGCGACAGACAGTACAGTCGGGGCGAGCGAAGTCCGACTTCGCAATCGTGGCGCCCGGACAAATACTGCGCCCTCGTCGCGACAATGAGAAGCCGTTGTCGGCGAATGTCGTGGCCAAACTGCGCCATGATACGAGGTGGCTGAGCGGTGACTCATCTCGGAGAATCGCGATACACTCTCGAGCGGCCTCAATGCCTGCGCGTTGAGCGTCGATCGAACCGTACGGGGTGAATGTCCCCGCACATCCTCCCATCGTCCGTAGAAACTGCTGTCCGGGCTCGGCCAGGGCGGCCATGTTCGTCAGTAGTCCTTCCTCGTTGTGCGCATAGAGACATTCAAAGCATCCCCGTCCGATGGAGTGTGCGACCAATACGTGGCCACCCAGCCCCAACGGCTCGACCCAGACATGAATACGAGATATTCTCGTGTCGGCTAGGTACTTGTTGAGCCGCCGCTCCAGTGGCTCGTTGCCGATAGCAATGACAAGGGCGTCCCGTTCGAGTACATCCGCATGCCGCGAATCCAGCAAGGACTCGATAGACTCCTGCAGAGCAGTCACCTCGACATGTGGGTACTGGCGTACGAGATAGTTGCGCAATGCGACCGACTTCTCTTGTCCGATATTGCGGGCTCCGAGAAGATGACGGTAGATGTTTCCAGTAGTGAGAACGTCATGATCGATGAGCAGGAGGTCGCCGACCCCCATGGACGCTAGCGCGTTACCAACGTAAGAGCCGACGGACCCGCACCCCACCAATGTCACAGATCTCTCTTGCAACTCGGGTAGCGCGCCGGCACGCCGCAGGGCGTACTCCGCATCCAGCCGCTCCATCCGAACGCGTCTCACAGGCCGTGGGTGCAAGCGGGCCATCAGTGCCTCAGGTGGAAGCCGATCTTTCCTGAAACCCTTCAGGATTCGTTGATGTTGCCGGTCCGTCTGTCTGTCGACTACGGCGCCGAAGACAACTCTGGATGGGGCCTCGGGAAGCGGTGCGCTGAAAGTCACCAGGGCCGGAAAGGTAGTCTTCGAACTGAGCCAATTCTGTAAGGCACTGGCTTCCGTGCTACCTGCGAGTCGTCTGACCAGGTCAACCAGGCTCTGAATAGTCAATTTGTCATGAAACCTGGGCGGCGGGAATAGGGAGCCCAAAGGGATATAGTAGGCTTCTCTCGTCTCCCGAATGCAGCCCTTCGTTCTCCTGCACCATTCATCAGCGAGTTTCTTATCTTGCGTGACAATGAATGGAATGCTGGAGTTTGTTAGTCTTGCCACAAAGACGGGCCCAGCGGGAAGACCGGGCCGACAGTTCCAGTAGTAGACAGGTAGCGGGTCGGTCGCCCAATACTCAACGAACTCGTTTTGGATATCGGTGGCCTGGCGCTCACTACCGAGCCGGAGCGTCGAACTCGCTCTGTTTAATGTATCCCGGATAACAGCGTCGGGTCGAGAGTCATCGATAAGAAGACCACTGTCCGGTGTTAGACACAAACGGTCCTCCGGTGCAACATGCGCCTGAACCGAACCGGCCTCTTCTAGGAAGATTGTTGGTGGCTTGTCGGGGAACTCCGTCGGGAGGCGAAGGGCGACGGGCACGCCCTTTCCTCCCGGCCCTGCTATCTCGCCGCGCCAACGACCGGCGCTAGTGAGTGTGAACCCGTGTCGACTAAGCTCCTTGGAAGCTTTCCGGTGCCCCTCTTCGCGTGCATGCCGGCAGAAGTCCGAGTAGTTCGCCATAGGTGAGGCTGTCCAGTGCTTAGGCTGACGAACTAGAAGTGATTATTGCCGGTGCCGCGGTCCTCTTTGCTGTTTCGCCAGCGGACGGTATGGTGAAGTCGCTGCCCAGTAGGTCTGCCAGGAGCTTGGCGGCTTCGACCGGATCGGTCATTGAACCGGCCTCCTCGAGCGCGGAGTACAGTGTCGCGAATCCGTCTTGTAGATTCGCCATGTCGGTACTGTCAAGGCCGTCAAGTAGGTTCTCGTACTCCGGTGTCGGCTTTATTGCTGATAGGGTTCCACTCGTTGTTCGGATCCTGGATACGAGATTCTGAAGTGCGCGTCGGTCGTCTGGCCGCTCATCGAGGAAGGTTGTCTTGTTGAGGCCGTATTGAATAGTGAGAAGGACAATGGCTATTCCAGGGAGCCTTCTTTGGCCTCCGTTGGACGCCTGGACATCATTCCACCGCCGGAGGTACCTGACGCAGCGTCGGAATTGGTCGGTCTTAGTCTTGCTGTCCTCCGTACCGACGAAGGCCGCTCGATAGTCATTTACGTGCGCTAGTAGGCTTGGCGGATCGGCGGGGCGCCAGCCATTGTCCCTATGAGCCAAACGACAGTGCTTCACGCCGAAGCTATCTTCCCATACAGCGTAGGTGACTAGATCGAGATGGTAGCCGGCACTGTATGCTACTCGAATGCATGGCGCCTTGTTGTAGACATTCTTCGTGTGGTTCGCTACCGCGTCTAGGACCCACGAACGTACATCGGTAGCCGAGTGTTCGCTCTCGGAAAGAGGGAACCTGAGGCCAATGTCAATGTCGTAGTCTTTACCGTCAAGGGGCTTGACGCCTGTCTTCATCTTGTAGCTGCCCTGAAGCAGAACCTGAAAGGTCGGGCGGTTATTGTCGGCAAGATGCTTGTTGAGCTTGCCTACGACTATGTCGCGCTTCTCTCTTAGATCCTCGGACATGTCGTAATCCACTCGGATGTCCTCGTGGAATTTTTCGAATTGTGATTGCAGATCGGCCATCTAGTTAACTCCTATCAATCGAAAAGCACCGTCCTTACCCTGGCTCTTGTGGCACCATCGGAAGCTGTGTGCGTTCCTTGATGACAAAGGGATGACGTACTGCGTTCGCTAACCTCATCTAGTGAGAGATTGTCTCTGTTCACCATCGCTACTCTCTCGTACACTGGTTGGGGGGCAGAGTAGCTCTTAACGATACGCTCAAGGATGTTGTGTGCCGTGAGAGCGCCCGAATCGACGAAGATGGCTGGTAGAGACTTCGCCCAACCGACCACGCCCCGGTTGCCGTGTCGTTTCTTCCGCAGTCCTTCGCCGAGATTTAGGCGTGGTGTGGAGACAGAGAGGATACGGATGTTTGCAGGCAGCGCGCCTAGCGTAGTTATCGCTTCCGCGTAGCCGAGCAAGGCGGGATGATTGGCAACGACACCACCGTCGCAGAATATCTCCTCCACACCGCTGCTAGGGTCGGTAACCTTCACTAGAGGGAAGTACGTAGGGGCAGCTGTGCTCGCGAGCGCGACATCTACGAGGGTGAGGCGGCCGTCGCGAGTTAGGTCGGGGGAGTGGTCTGTCTTGAAGACGCGGGGCTCACCTGTCGTCACGTTGTAGGCCGTTACTAGTGCTGCTTTGTTGTGCGCCCAGAGGTCGTTCAATGTTGCGGTGTTGAACTGGTCCTGGAGTGCGCCGCGAAGAGCGTTGTTGTTATACCGGGCCCGGAAGAGGCCACGTCGCAGCAGTCGGCGGCGGAATAGGGTTCGCCCGTAGCGCTTGTAGAGCTCGACTAGATCGCTTCCTGTTTTTCCTAGTGCGAGGCCAAGGGCTAGGATTGCGCCGGTACTGGTTCCACAGAACAGGTCGAACCGTTCGTGGAACGGAGTGCCAAAGTGGTCTTCTGTGCTGCGAATGAAGGACGCGGTAGCAAGGCCGAGATATCCTCCACCATCAAGGCTTAGGATTCGCAAAGGCCTATCGCCGAATCGGCTCAATTGGGTATCTGCGGAGTTTTGGCTCATGCTGTCCGGACTTCTGAGACGTCAAGTTGCTCCCAAAGCGTACCTTCTGCCGACGACTGGAGGTTTCTTCCTGCCGAGGCACGACATTCAGAGCTAGCCGGCCCAGCGCTGGTTTAAGTCGTTGCATCCTCCATCGCTTACGGTGTCCGAAATGGACCTCGCGCGACTGCGTTACCGGCATGGGAATGACCTAAGACTTGATTCTTGTGTTGTCAAGTATCGCATCGCAAGATATTGGGGTGTCAACCTGATGTATCGAGCCGGAACGGAGTGGAGCTAGGTATTTGATTGTCCTAAATATTTGACCCGTAGGGGTTTCGGTGGTGAGCTGGGTTCGGGCCAGTATTTTGTGTTAGTTGGAGATGGCGCCACTAGCGGCTGGGGTGGCGTTCGGTGCAACAACTGCGACGACGGTGGAGGAAAGTCCCCCAAAGAAGGCGACTTCGGGACGTTCGGGCGTAGCCGTCGAGAGGGCTCAGTCTCCATTCGGGACGTTCGGGTGTAGCCCGTCGAGAAGACTCGTTCCCCGGTCGTGTGCAGAAACTGTGCCGATCGCCGCTGAAGGCCAGGAGCCGTGGCCGTATCCGGTGGGTCCGAGAATGCGTCGATCGACACCGCCGGGTTGTGGAGACGGAACTGGTACGCCCGTACTGTTCCAAGACTCGGCCCAAGGAGTAGGTCTGCGGAAGCCTCGAGACCGCTGAGCAGAGGAGCGACGTCCCCGTGGGAAGCGCCCATCTCTCCCGGTAGGCAAGCCCGCTCTGTAGGATAGACGCGCGTAGAGCTATCAGCGGCGGGAGCCTTGAGCAGGTCGGCTGCCGCGGGCGCGAGATTGAGTGGTCGGAGTCTGGGGTCCGGGTCACCGCGAACCAAGTTGCCGGAGCGCTCCGCCTCATAGCATAAGAGATGATACCAAATATGGTATCATCTCTTATGCTCCGGGCAGTGCTCGACACGAACGTTCTCGTCTCGGCGCTCCGGTCTCGGAGCGGTCCGGCCTTCAAGCTGCTCTCGACCGTAGGGACGGGACGTTTCGAGATCTCGGTGTCGGTAGCACTGGTCCTGGAATACGAGGAGGTTCTGCCACGCGCGACACCGCTGTCGGAGATAGACGTCGGAGCGGTTATCAGATACCTGTGTTCGGTGGCGTGGCGACAGAAGGTCTTCTATCTATGGCGCCCGTTCCTACGCGACCCGGACGACGACATGGTCCTGGAGGTGGCGGTGGCGTCGCGCGCCGAGTACATCGTGGCCTACAACAGGCGTGACTTCGTGGGCGTCGAGCGGTTCGGCATCCGCGCTGTGACTCCGAAGGAGTTCCTTCGAGAGCTCGGAGACTAGACGATGGCAACGCTGAGCCTCAGGCTTCCCGACTACCTCCACCGTCAGCTCAAGGCGCTGGCCCAGAAGGAGGGCGTGTCGATCAACCAGCTCATCAGTACGGCGGTGGCGGAGAAGATGTCGGCGCTGATGACCGCGGACTACCTGGAAGAGCTTGCGAAGCGGGGAAGTCGGAAGGAGTTTGACGGGGTGCTCGCCAAGGTACCGGACGCCGAGCCCGACCCGTGGGACCGTTGGAGCTGAGATTCTACCTGTGGTGATCAGATCGAGCCTACCACACTGATCCCGACAGACGATTCCTCACGCAGCGTGCACCATCGGAGCAGTCGGCACCGATACCGCTTCCAGCATGAACCGCGGCCCCACGTTGTTCTGTCGAGTGTCATGGCGTGCCCCCGCCACCAATCCCACAGAAGATCCCGGTCCCGCCGACGAGCGTGCGACCGGGATTTTTTGTATCTGAACCTGGACATACCTCGCGCGGCCAGTAGGGGAGGGACTCACAAATGCACGTCGTACGGATCGGTCTGTCCGTCCTTCTTCTCGCCACCGCAGCCCATGCCCGGTCGGACACATGCCAAGCGGCGAACGCAGGCCAACCGGTCAGCAGTGAAGAGTCGGTCACGGTGACGGACACGGCAACGAGCGATGACGTGGATGGCGCGACGTGTGCGTTCTCGTCGCCGACGATCCTGACGGCCCCGGATCGGTTCTACCGTATCCTGCTGAACGACGAATGTCCGGACCGGCGGTACCGTGTGCGCGCGATCCCGTCGGAGCCGGACCAGGACGTAGCGGTGATGAATTTCGCGCTCGGGTGCGACCTGTGCGACCTCTACCGCAACGTCACAGGCCCCGGCGTCAACGAAGTCCTGGAGATCACGATCGCCGACGCGGACAACTCACGAGTGATCGGAGTCGAGTCCTCGACGTCGGACCCGTTCGACGTGAGGATCGAGACGGTCGTGCCTGGCTGCACGCTGCCGGTGGAGCTGCTGGAAATCGAGGTCCACTGATCGACGGTCAAGCGACGGCGAGCGCGCCGGCTCCGATGCAGACATCGGTGGCCGTCGTTTCGTCCGACGAAGCGATGCCCGATAGGAGCGGGAGCCGCCGCATCCGGATCTGAACGACGTTCTCCCTCGGCTCGACGATAATACCCACAACGAACGCGTTGACGAGGGCCTTGCGTTCCTCGAGAGACCCGTGAGCGAGGAGTCTCGGCAGCTCGCGGAGCTGGTCAAGTCCCTCCCGAACGACGGCATCGGGATCGATCGGCTCGAAGTCGACCGTCTGCAGCTCGTCGAGTCGCCGTTGTAGCCGTCGCTTCTCGGAAGCGACGTCGCGCAGCTTGCGGTTGATCAGCTCGGCAGTCTCCGGCGTCATGGCGTCGAGCAGCGTGTCGGCCTTGCTGTCGATCTCTCGCACGCGTGCATGCAGCCGGCCGATCTCCCGCCTCGGGTCGGAACCTTGCTCTGCGATCAGCGCAGCCACATGCTCGCGCAGCAGCGTCTCCCCTTCTGATGACCGTAGGCAGTCAAGTCGTCGCACGATCTGGTCGAGCACGATATCCTCGAGCCCGTCCTTTCGGAGCAAGAACTTCCTACACACCGACGGCCCCTTCATGACGTAGCCGCCGCAAGCGTAGTAGAGCGTCTTGATCTTGGAGCCGTCGGCCCGCCGCTTGGTGGAGTTGACGGTCCGGCCTTGGTACTTGCTCCTGCACCGACCGCAGGCCATCAGGCCCGACAGCAAGTACGGCGAACGCATGCCCGAGCCGCCACGGAATGACTTCGAAGCCTGGTTGCGGCCACGGGCCTTGATGAGCTCCTGCGCGCGGTCGAATGTCGAGCGAGCGATGATCGGCTCATGCGCGTTCGGGACAACGATCCAATCGGCCTCGTCGTTCATGGCGAGGCGCTCGGAGTCGAGTCGGCCGCGCGCGTAGGCCGTCCCGCCGCGGACGGAGAAGAACTTCGCGTAGGTGCGTCGGTTCCAGACGCGGTCGCCAGTGTAGGACGGGTTCATGAGCGTCTCGCGGATAGTGCCCACCGTCCAGTGCCTGCCAGTCGGCGAGGGGATGCCGTCGCGATTGAGCCCTTCGGCGATCGACCGATACCCTCGACCCTCCTCGACGGACTCCCGATAGACGCGCTGGACGAGTGCGACGCGCTCTGGGGTCGACAGAACGAGGACGGCGTAGTCGCGCTTGCTAGGCCGGAAGCGCTCTCCCTTGGCGAGCACGCGGGTGACCTGGCCGTCGAGGCCGAGCACCTCCTTTGTCCCGTCTTCCATCCAGCGGACCTGCTGGTAGGGCTGCCCAGTGCCGTCGTGGTAGAGCAGGTCGTAGCCGAACGGCGGACGACCGCCACACCAGGCACCGCGCTCGGAATGCGACACCTGTCCCCGGATGGTGACCTTCGATAGATCCTTGACGTACTGTCGAGCCTGCCACTGCTTGACGCCGAGAATGAGGTCGTCGGAGTCGTCGCCGTTGAGGTTCTCGGAGACGTAGCGGAGCTCGACGCCAGCACGACGAAGCTGGTAGCGGTAGTGGCCAGCCTCATCAATGTCACCACGGCTGAAGCGAGAGACGTCGAAGACGATGACGTAGGCCCAGTCGCGTTCCGACGAGCGGGCGTCGGCCATCATCTGCTGGAAGCCGGCCCGGCCATCCGCCGATGCTCCGGAGATGGCATCGTCCTCGTACCACTGAACGATCGCATAGCCGTGGCGATCGGCGTAGTCCTCGATGGAGCGCCGCTGGTCGGCCAGCGACTGCTCCTGGCGGTCGGTAGAGCGCCGGAGGTAGGCGGCGGCGCCGAGTGAATGGTCTCTAGCTGACGATAGCTGAGTTGGACTCATGGTCACCATCAGGGCTCGTTCCCGTGACGGAGTCAAGCGCTTTCCTCGGAGTGTCCGCCATGACTTGCCCGGTAGGCCCTGAGCATCATCCCGGCCAGGATACGCGCGACCGCCTTCGTCCGACAGACGTTGGTGTCGAGGTGACCGATAGCCTGGCTAGACGTAGACGAGACGTCGACGTTGCCCGAGGTGGTCGGTGCTTCGGGTGTCCCGGTGGAGTCTGGTCGTGGGACGTCCTGGGACTCGAGAGAGATGAGCTGTCCGTTCACGAATGACCTCCCAGGTAGCAGGCCATCCGTCGAGTGATGTGTCCCGGGCATTGCGTCCTTTGCAAGGCTACTGGTGTAGGTCTTGTCGTACGCCGTCCGTGGAACGGGCGGACGGCAGGGAGCCCGGTCCAACGGAACGTATTAACAGATCCGTTCCGTACCGTTCCGCTTGGCAGGTCGTAAACTGTTGATACGGTTGGTTCGCCGATCGGGAGTTGGGGGGACGACCCTGGAGAGTTGGGGGGAGTAACCCGGGAAGTTGGGGGGAGCAATCGCGCCTGGAAGCCCATTAGTTCGCCCCTCCCTGGATATGAGGGACGGACAGCCGCGTACGCAGTCGGGAGCGCTTGCGACGCGCAACACCGGATGCCCGCCCCGCTCGGGCACCCGCGAGCTCACGACGCCCAGCCTCCACCAAGAACTGCCATTCGGCTCGGTAGGCTGGCCCAAGTGCGTAGCGGTCAGGGCCAGTAGACGCGAGAAGAGCTGGTGCATGAGCTCCGTCGCGGCCCCATCGGTCCCAGAGTCGGCTCAGAGACTCAGCGGACAGACCGACCGTGGCGGCGAGTCCATGCAGGCTGTCTTCGTCGATGAAGACGCCGTCGTGCAGCGCGAGCTCGCGGGCGCGTCGCCGCATGTAGCTAATGAGTAACACCTGCAGAGTGGCCTGCCGTCCGTGTGTATTGAGAGCTCCGACGAACGGCGGCAGCCGGAGGACTGGCACCAGTCGGCGCGCTTCGGAGGCTCCGCGTCCTCCGGAACGGACGGAGTTGACGTAGGTCGGCAGTAGCATGTCGTTCAAGGTCAGCACCAGGGCAGCCGGTCTCCCGCGGCGTGCATTGCACTCGCGGTAGCTCAGTAACGACTCCCAGGAACCATCGGGCCGATGGAACTGCAGTTGCTGGTGTATCGTCACGAGCGCCCTGAGCTCGCCGGCAGCCTTGCGGGAGCGTGCACCGATGGCTGTGGCAAGACCCGAGAAGCCTCCCGGAACGGAGAGCCTCCTGGGCTCAGGATCGTCGCCAAGCCATCGACTATGCGCGGTAGCGAGTAGCCATCGGAGAAGGCGGTGCGCGGTCAGAGAGCCGAGAAGCTCAACGCCCCGGTCCAGAGTTCCCGGGCAGGTAGAGAGCCCAGGCGAGCAGCCTAGCTTCGCGACCTGCTCACCGTCAGCGGTCGTCAACCACCGCCCATCGGGCCGCTCTACGAGCCGTCGTCCAGGGCAGGCAGCTAGCGCGAGGGCTGAGGACAGCGCGTCAGGAATGGCGCAGACGTGGCGGCCGTCAGGACGCGGGCGAGAGTGCTCGACGGCCGACCTGATCGAGTGCTTCCAGAGCTCGATGGCCAGCGCTTCGACGAAGGCCGGTGGATCGCCCTGCCAGGGTCGCCACAGCGCGATCGTGCGCTGTATGTCCGGCTGCGCTCGCGCGGCTTCCCAGCGCCTGCGCCCCTTCGTGACGAGCGTGTGTGCGGCATCCGTCATGCCGAGCTCATCGAGCAGCTTGGCGCCCATTGCATCGAGCCAGAACGTGCCGAGATGACTCTCCCGGTAGCCTTCGGCCTCACCGGGCCAGGTTGCGATAGCCCGGAGGGCCAGGTCGCGCACTGGAGTGAGCAGAGACGTGCTCAGAGCTCGCAGCTCGTAGTCATGGGGTAGCCGCCTCTCTGAACGTTGGATCGCTCTGGTGGCTGCTTGCCGGCAGACCTCAGTGGCCCGAGCGACGTCCTTGATGCCCAGGAACAAGGAGCGGACCTCCGAAGCGATAGCTTCGGTGTCGGAGCTATGTGCGTGGCCCGCTACAATTGGCTTGGCCGGCAACATGGCCGCGCTCGTCAGGTCAAGACTCAAAGTAGCCCTCCCCCGGGTTCATCGTCGTGCTGCGTAGTAGCTATGTGAGAATCCATCGCCTCATGGAAGTCGCGTCGCTCGAAGCGGGTACCGTTGAATCGGAGCGGAACCCAGCCCGGAGTGCCGGCGCGTTGCTTGGCAATGGCCAGATGAATCGTGGTCCATTCCGGCCGTACTGCGCCCCAGGCATCTCGAGCAAGGACCATGACTGTGTCGGCGCTGTACTCGGTCTCGCCGGATTCCTTGCCGAACCCCATGAGCTCGGTTGGGTCGGATGTGCCGTGCACGAAGCCGGAGGCCCGACGTTGGCCTTGCTTGGGTGGCCGGGTCGAGGTGCCCGTCACGGAGTGATTCACGAGCTGACCGTATTTCTCTCGAGCCACACTGGATAGAGCGAGTACGGCGCAGTCGAGATCTCGAGCGATGGCTCGGAGCGCATAGGCAGCCTGCTGCACACGCGTCCTGATATCCTCCGCCCTCTCTTCCGTCGTTCCGATCAGTTGTATGTAGTCGAGCACCATGAGCCAGGGCAGACGTGGCGTCCCCACTGGGCCAACGACCGCTTCGTGGTGTGCACGGAAGGCCCGGGCGGTAGGCTCGAGGTTGAGCCATCCCCAGCCGTAGGGCGGTGCGCAGAGTAGGTGGATGGGAAGCTCTCCCAGCTCCTCGACGGCGTCTTCCGGGACATCCTCCTTGCCGAGCAACAGCGACGACCAGGGTCGCTCTGAGATCGCACCGAGTAGCCTGGCGACGATACTCTCGCGGTCTAGCTCGAGGCCGACGTACAGAACTGGGGCACCGCTACGGGCCGCGTGCAGGGCAATCTGTAGAGCGAGCTGAGTCTTGCCTGTCGCGCTGTTCCCGACGAGATAGTGCAGGCCCGGCCATAGGCCACCACCCAGGGCTAGCTCGAAGGAGGGCCAGGGGAGGGGGAGAGGTTGTTCGTGACAGTCGCGCCGCCTTTGCATTCGCAGCAAGGCAGCAGGGAGTAGGTCGCCGACCGTCGGAGCGAGAACCTCGTTGCCAGGTTGCGGGGCGTCGCTGCTGGGACGGACCTCCATTGTCGAGTCGAGCGGGCTATCCACTGGACACCCCGCCATGCGAGCTTCATTGTCATCAACGTACGAGGTAGAAGTCATAGCTCGCCCGCTCCTTGATCCTCCCGAACCCAGACCCGGCACCGTGGAGCGAGGGTCGCGGCGATCTGCTTTGCGTACTTCGCACCGGCGTCGTCGAGGTGCCGGCGGATGACCACGCGACAGCCGTTGGGGATCTGTCGAGCTAGCTGATCGTTCCAGGAGCCGGATACGAGTCCAATCACGGCCGGTGGCGACTCGTTGGCGTCGCTCCACCGGTATGCCCAGTCAAGCCAGTCTGGGACACCTTCAGTGATGATGAGATCGACCTGTCGCGCCGGCGTCGGCTCGAGCGTACTCCGGGCCGGTGTGCCGTCGTCGAGATCTGTATCAGCAAGTGCGAGCCGTGCGGTCGCGTCGGCCATGATGAGCCGACTCACGGCGAATCCTGCTGGGCTGGCTCCCTTCGGGAATCCTTCGGGCGGACGGTCTACGGCTCGGGCGTGTAGGCTCTCGAGGCGACCGAAGCGAGTGAACATCGGCACCACCAGGCGGTAGCTCAACTGAGACCACGCGCGGCGCCGAACCTGCGCCCAGCTTGGCAGGTTCGCCTGCTTGGGGAGAGCGCGTGCGAGATCATGTAGAGCCGTCTTGGACGGATCGAGACCCCGCTGCTCGAGCCAGTCGTAGACTTGAGAGTCCTCCGCGACAGGCAGGCAACGGCTCCATAGTTCCTCGACCTCGTGAAGCGGAGGCCGCTGCAAAGGAGCTTCAGACCGTGGGCGATGACGTGGCGGTAGGTCCATCGCTCCAGTGATGCCCGAGGAAGGGAGCGAGCCAGTCATCCAGCCGCGAGCTGCGTACCATGCCCTGACTTCGCGGCGCCCCTCGCGATCGAGCGAGCGGAAGGGGAGGCTATGTAGCGAGTAGCTGACGAGGTCGAGCCCGCCTCCCCCGGCCCCGCACTCGCCGTGGTGTCGCCAAGCACGACCGTCCCCGTAGACGGATACAGGAGGACGTCGATCGGAACGGCTCCTCTGATCCAGTCCACACCCGGGACAGGGGGCAAAGGCGCTGCCCTGGACGCGGAGCCCCAGAGACACCGCCAAGCTCCGGACGGCGACCTCCTGGGTGAGCCCGGTGGGGCTGCCCCGTCCGCGGTCGGGCGGTGAGAGCGGGACGTCATGACAGTCTCCGTTCAGTGGCGTATCCTCCCTTCAGGTCTTGACTTTTCGGCCTGCGGCGCAGGGGCCACGGGCGTCGTCCCTACCGCCTCGACGCGGAGACGGCAATCGGCCTCTATTTAGTGGGGGGACAGGTGCTCGCCGAATACAACCCCAGCCGGTCCCCAGGCTCGGGGCGGAGGCGTCCTGGACCGGGGGTTGTATTTGTGCCCGGAACTGTCCTCCTACAGTTAGAGGCAGGGCGCGTCCGCTCGGTCGCAGCCCGGAGCTGGGAGAGAAGGCACTCGGCTAGGTAGGTCGAGGTAGTCGGTGGCGGAACGGCGCGAAGCCCGACCTATGAGGACAGCAGATGGAGCGAGCGGGTAGGGATGAGGAGCTCGGACGCCGGCTGGCGGTCTACGAGATGTCGGCCAAATTGCTCTCGGTGGAGACGCAGGTGGACGATGACCCCCCGAAGAAATGGCCGGTTCGGTTGATTCTGCCTCCCAGCTCCCCGCAGGGGCTCGCCAGTGTGGTTTCGAACGGATGGTGGGAGAGGGGGGAGAGGGAGGTGCACGGTCTCGCCGTGCGCTTGCTTTCGTGCATGGAGCTGGTATCGCTCTATGGTCGACGGACTGACCGGATCTTTGGGCATCGCGTCTTGAAGAGGCAAGCAGAGTTTCGGGAGCTCCGCGCGTTGGCGAAAGGAGCCCGGGAACCAGGTGAGGTAATACGCAGCCTGTTCGGAGCCCAGTCGCGGTCGTTTAAGGAACTACTTGTTGAAGCCCGTTACAAGGAGCCTCTCGGCGCGGTTCCAGTCGACGAGGATGGCTACATCCGGTACCGAGAGATGTTCCTGGGAAACATTGAGTCAGCTCGAGTGGCCGTCCGTCAGTACATCGACGAACTAGGAATTCCCGAGCAAGCTCGTGAGGCGGCGGTGGGCGAAGCTACTAGCCGAGTTCTTCGAAAGCTCGCTCTCGACGCGACGAAGTACGAAAAGGAAGAAGGGAGGCGCCTGGAGCCACTTGCAGCGCGGGCGGATGCACTGTTGACGGAGGCCGCACGCCGTTACCGTAGAAACCCGCGAGCTCCCTTGCGACGAAGGTTTGATTGGGATGACGTCTGTACGTTGCTATGGGACTCCCTGCACACCCTTGAGGGGTTGGGGTCTCCAAGCGCCGCTGAACAGGCCGAGACGGTGCGTAGGACCATTCACAAAGGCTCAATCTTCATGAAGATCGAGTTGCTCAGGCACATCTGGCGCTCCTATCGTGACCGAACTCCATTGATTGAGAATCTCTTGGTCCAGGTCGATGACTCGGTCGCGTACGTGCTCGAGCAGGGGTACCGTCAAGTCTACAGGGAGATTCGAGATCTTCTGTCGCCCGCGGAACGGCGCCTGTTCTTGCTGATGTACTCGCAGCGGTTAGCGCTCTTCGGGGAGCCTCCGACGTTCCCGTTTGCAGGTGGGATTCTATGGACCGAACCGGCGCTACTCGGGAGTCTAGATGACGAACGGGTTCTCGCGCTCACGACGCTCGTCGTCGGCTACAAGCAGGCTGTTATGGACGACAGCAATCTCGCAGAAGAGCTCCGGGAGAGAATCTGCGCGTATCTTGCGTTCTACCGGTACTTCCTTGTGATCGCGCGCGATGGCGATCGACAGAGGCGTCAACGGAGTCGGTCGACGGTCAGGCAGCGCCGTGTACATATCAATATGGAAGAGGTGGAGGACCAGCATCGACGGCGCGATAGTTGGAAGCTGGCGAATACTGACCTGGAAGCCGCTCTCCAGTCTATGGACATGCTGGCCATCATGGACTATCTAGGCGTCCCGGATCGCCGCGATACAGCACGACTGCGGTGGGGTGAGGGATTGACCCAGAAGGAGATTGCCGCTCGAAAAGGGATCTCACAGCAAGCTGTCTCGAAGACGGTCCGCGCGATATGCGAAGACGTCGAGCGAGAGCTTGAAGCTCGTGGGCTGGCTCCCAACGGAGCCAAGAAGCGCAAGCGTCGGTGGAGCCCGCGATGACCGTTGGGCCAGAGAGGGAGACGCCAGCGGACATGCTGCAGAGAGAGCTAGAGACGTTCGTCGCCGCTCGGCTTTGTTTGATTCTGCTTCCGGTACGCCGTCAACTCGACGAGCGAGCAGCTAGCGGTCTTGCGGGAGTCATCGACATGGCCGTGCGCGACATTGGGCTCAACCTGGCCAAGATCCTATCTGCCTATCGAATCGAGGATAGGGACAGCTCGGACGGGGGCTCGACCGGGTGACGATGTGGTGCGGAGCGCGTCTTCCCTCGACCGTGGAGTCGTGGCTGCCGACTCCAGGGCAGCCTTTGCCAGAGCCTTCTAGCATCGTACGGCGAGAGCTGCGCCGAGGGAGAGCGTGCGGGGACCTGTAGCTGAACTCGGCCCCTCAGGGAAGGACCTGAGGAGCCGAGTAAAGATGATGCGTCAGCTCTGCTCGGACTACGATCGGTCCAGGCCTACCGACTTAGCCACCTCGTCGAAGGCGGCCGCATCGCCCAGAGCGACTGCCAGGGCGACGGTCTTGACGAACCACGACGCTTTGCCGCGTCCGGCGGCCCTGTGGATCTGGTCTCGCTCAGCGGCGGTCAGGCGAAACGCGAATACCACGAGCCCCTCTGGTTTGCTGGTTCCCGGCGAGGCCGCTTCGTCGCTGTGCGAGCGACTCGAGCGAACCGTCCCCGCTCTTTGCCGGGAGGTCTCAGAGGCCGACGCCGAGTCCTCGCCTGCAGCCTTCTTCCTGTCCGAGGAGCCTCGTCCTCCTCGCACTTCAGGCATCGCAGTGTCGCGTGTTGTTGTCTTGGTCGAGCGTTTTCTTGTCGCCATTGTGTCCTCCATGCGGGAGTTGCCCGCGGCCTGGACACCAGGGCTCGGAAGGCGCACGAAGTCAAGGGAGGATTCTCAGGAATTGTCACAACGCAGGACGCATCGCCGAAAGCTCGCCATCTGGTCGGCACTGCCGCCCTATCTCGGTGGCAAGCGCCGCTTGTGCCCGCTCATCTTCCGTGAGATCGATTGCGTCGTCCCACGACGGCTCTGGTCACGGCTCACCTTCTTGGACGGCTTTCTCGGTGGCGGCTCGGTGTCGCTCTACGCGAAGGCGCAGGGCTTTCGAGTCGTATCGACCGATATCGCCGAGCGGGCGATCGTCACCGGACGAGCCGTCATCGAGAACAGCCGAACTCGACTGAGCCGCGAGGACGTTCTCCGACTGCTCGAGCCGAAGGACGGCCCGGCCGGCCGTGTCGAATCGGAGTACGTGCCGAAGGTCTTCAGCACGAAGGTCGCACGGCTCATTGACCGAGCGCTCAAGCTCGATGGCGACCCGGCGCGGGTGGCGCTAGCGAAGCTGCTGGCGATCCGCGTCGCGCTGCTGGAGCACCCGATGTCCCAGATCCGGAAGGGAACGATCCATCGAATGGCAGCGGGGGAGTACGAGTCGATCACCGAGTCGTGCGTCCGTCACTACGTCGATGGTCTTCGTCTTGCCCGGCCAGACCGCGTGTGGGAGGTGGCCCAGCAGATCAACGCCGGAGTCTTCCAGGGGCAGGCGCAGGTCATCCACGGGGACGTCACGGAGCTGCTCCCGAGTATCGACGCCGACGTCGCCTACTTCGACCCGCCCTATCCAGGAGTCATGAGCTATGAGAAGGAGTACCGCATCATCGATGAGCTACTGGAAGGCTCAGCCCGACCGACGAGTCCGTTCACGGCGAAGAACGGAGCCGAGATGATCGACGGCCTGTTCGAGCGGGCTCGCCACATTCCGGTATGGCTGCTGTCACTCGGCAACGCCGTCGTGTCGCTCTCAGAGCTGGAAGAGAAGATGACACGGTTGGGGCGAACGACGCGTGCGATCGCGGTCAGGTATCAGCATCTACCTGCCGTCGCCAACGAGGAGAAGAAGCAGAAAAACCGGGAGTACCTGGTGGTCGGCTGGGACGCTGGTTCAGTCCTGCTGAGGGAGCCTGAAGTCTCGATGGAGGCCGTATGACGACGACAGCCGAAGCACATTTGGGGGCTCGGAGCATCCCTTTGAAGCAGCTCCGTCCGCACCCGCTGAATGCCAACGTGATGCCCGAGGATCTGCGGGCGAAACTGAGCGCCCACATCCGTCGGACCGGCCGCTACCCGTTCGTCGTGGTGCGGCCTCATCCTGATGAGCCCGAGCAGTACGAGATCCTCGACGGCCACCATCGTGTCGAGGTACTGCGCGAGCTCGGCCATGAACAGGCCCGGTGCGACGTCTGGAAGGTCGATGACCGGGAGGCGAAGCTGCTGCTCGCGACGCTCAACCGACTCGAGGGACAGGATGCGCCGATGCGGCGTGCGCAGCTGGTCCACGAGCTACTCGGCGAGATGAGCCTCGGGGACCTCTCGGGGCTCCTACCAGAGTCGGGCCGGCAGCTGGAGGACCTGCACTCGCTGCTGGAGTTCCCAGCCGACGAGGTCGGCGAGCTCCTGGCTGAGGAGGAGGAGAAGGAAGAGAAGGTACTGCCCCGGGTGATGACGTTCGTGGTGACCCCGGAGCAGGAGGACGTGATCGGTCGCGCCGTGGAGATGGCGAGCGACGGCACGGCTGGGCGGGACCGCAGGGCGCGGGGATTGATGAGTCTATCTCAACACTACATGGAGAGCCGTGATGCCGAGAGCAACGCACAAGCATCGTGAGGAAGCGCGTCGTCTGTTCCTGACCGGAGAGATGAACACCAACGCCGAGATCGCGATTCGACTCGGCGTCAAGCCTCACACGGTGGGGCTGTGGCGCCGGCAGGAAGATTGGGATGCCATGCGGGTCAAGATCGATCGTCGCGCAGCGGTGATGTTCGTCGAGAAGATCGCCACGGACCGGGTGTCCCTGAACGTACGCCACTACCGGTTCTGGGAGTTGGTGCTGGCGAAGTTGGCGGAGGACCTCAAGAGCAAGCGTCAGATCCAGGTGCGCGAGCTGGAGAAGGTGGCCGGAATCCTGGAACGGGCTCAGAAGGGAGAGCGACTGGCCAAGGGGCTGTCGATCAACGGGGATACGGAGGAAGGTATCCGGGCTCAGGCGCAGGCGGAGATACGGCAGCTGATCGATACGTTCATCGAGGCGGTGAAGGAGAACGTCACGGATGAAGAGACACGGGAGTCTATCCGCCGGGCCATTCTTGAAGCAGTACCTGAAGAAGAGAGCGACGGAGTTGGCGAGCGTGGAAACGAGATCGTCCACTGAGCCGCTCGCGCAATGGGCGGTCAACCGTGTACGCCTCGAGGGGCGTCCGTTCCGGTTCGACGGACACGAATACCTGAGGGCCATCTACGATGACCCGGCTCAGCACATCGTGTTGTGCAAGGCGGCCCAGATCGGGGGCACAACCTGGGCGATCCTTCGAAGTCTCTACGCATGCATGAATGGGCTGAACGTCATCTACTTCTTTCCGACCCGGACTGACGTGCTCGAGTTCTCCAAGTCTCGGGTCGGACCGCTACTGGCCGACAATCCGTTCCTGAAGAGGATGATGCGCGACACGGACACAGCTGGCCTGAAGCGGATCGGCGAAGCCCACCTGTACCTACGCGGCATGCAATCGACGGTGGGGATGAAGTCGGTGCCTGCGGACATGGTCGTGTTCGACGAGCTGGACGAGGCAGAGCCGAACGCCAAGGCGATGGCGAAGGAGCGGCTGGCTCACTCGGATTACAAGCGCATCATCGAGCTGAGCAATCCGAGCCTTCCTGACTACGGCATTGACGAGGCCTACCAGCAGACGGACCAGCGGCACTGGACGCTGAAGTGTCCGTCTTGCGGTCGATGGACGGCGCTAGACCGCGAATTCCCGGCCAAGCTGGGGAAGGAGGTGAAGATCATCCTGCCGCGCGAGGATGGCTCGTTCTACCGGGCCTGTCCGCACTGTGAGGCCGAGCTGGACCTGAGCGCCGGGGAGTGGGTGGCCGACTACCCGGAGCGCGCTAGCCACGGCTACATGCTCTCTCAGCTCTTCTCTCCGAAGGTCGACCCGGGGGAGGTGCTGCGCGAGTACCGAACGACACGCTACAAGGATCGCTTCTACAACCTCAAGATCGGAATCCCATGGGCGGATCTGTCGCGTCGGCTGGATACGTCGTCAGTCCTGCGGCTGTGCTCGGAGCGGCCGTCACCGGAGTCGTCCGAGGCGCGGTGCTTCATGGGAGTCGACACCGGAAAGGAGCTCCATGCCGTGGTCCTCGAGCTCGATGACGACGAGCGGTATCGGCTGGTGCGGGCGGAGGTCGTCTACGAGTTCTCGGATTTGGACGGACTGATGGAGCGCTACCGGATATCGAACTGCGTCATCGACGGACTGCCGGAGACCCATGCGACGCGGGAGTTCGCTAAACGGCACGAGGGCCACGTCCATCTGTGCTTCTTCAACGAGAATCAGAGGGGGAAGCCGAACTGGGACGACGAGTCCTGGATCGTGACAGTCAATAGAACCGAGGCTCTCGATGCATCGAGGGCGCTGGTGCGGGAAGGGCAGCTGGTACTACCACGGCAGGACGCGACGTTGGAGCTATTCGCCAGGCACCTGACGTGTGATGCGAAGGTGCTCGAGGAGGACGACAAGACCGGAGTCAAGAAGTATCGCTACGTGCGCACGGGCGACAATCACTTCTCGATGGCGCTTACCTATGCGTTGCTCGCTCAGGATAGGCGTAGCACCCTGTGGGCTTTCATGGAGTTCTACCGGAAGGAAGCTGAGAGGATGCGCTATGGGAGGTGAGCGGGAACCCGAAAACGCTTGATGTCGGGCGCGGACAGAGTTAGCATCCGGGGGACCGAAGGCGGAGCCCGCCGCTGGTTACGACAGCGACGGACTCCTATCCCCAAACGTGGACAAGTCACGTCGAGGGATGCAGGCATTGTACTGCGTCCGCCGCGTGGCCTCCTTGACATGGAGGGTGCTGGATGAACGAGTCCTAAGGGCCGACACAGCAAAGCTCGCATTTGTGTATTCCGCAAACGCAAACTAGTGAGCCCTCGTGACGGAGGCGGGGATTCCCCCCCCTTATAGTCCCCGCCTCCGGCCTTACCCGTCAGCAGACAGTCCTTGACTTGACGCCGAGACAGAGCGATCCTCCGAGCCGAGGAGGACAACCGATGCCGCACCTGAGCCCCGAGACCCTGACCCGCACCGAGCAGGAAGCGATCTTGGCGATCACCGAGCCGAACTTGCGCGATCACTTGGTGTACTCGCTCGCGCTGGGGACGGGCCTGAGGCTTGGGGAGTTGGTCGGGCTGAACGTCGGGGACGTCTACTTCTCTACAGGGACGCCGCGCACGCGGGTTCGCGTCCGGGCCGAGATCACGAAGGGCGGCCGGGCGGCTGACGTGTTTCTGCCGGACGCGCTCATCGCCAAGCTACGGTCATTCTGGGAGTGGAAGGCGGGCCGGGGAGAGAGCCTGGAGCCGGGCGCCCCACTGATCTGCAATCAGAGCCGGAAGCGCATCTCGAAGCGCCGGGTCCAGTTCGCGTTTCGAACCTGGCAGGGGAAAGCTGACTTTGACCGCCTATACCCGTTTCACGCGCTGCGGCACACGGCCGTGACCGCTGTCTACCGTGCCACTCGGGACCTGTTCTTGGCGCAGCGCTTCGCGCGCCACGTCTCACCGCTGACGACCATCATCTACACCCACCCGAGCGACGAGGATCTGCGCGAAGGCATCCGCGGGCTGACCTGCTGAGGTCTCGAGCGGCTCTCCCAGCGAGTCCGTCTCGGGCTCCTGGGCGTCCGAGCTGGTGGCCCGGGAGGGAGCAATTTTGCTCCCTAGGAGGGTCCCCGAGTGCGTTTATGCGGCATCGCCCTTCGCGAAGTGTAGCTCTATGCGGCATGCCCTTCCGCGGTTATACGTCCTATGCGGCATCGGATCCGGCCAAATCCGCCCTCTCTCGGCAGTCGGGCACCTGGGCTGATATCAGGTAAGTGTTTACAGGTGAGATGGTTACGCCTCTGGAGGCAGGAGGTGCGCAGGCACTCACCTGCGCCGTGAGCCCGAAATCCTGCCGTTGAGCTGCCGTTACGTCGCCCCGGTGCGACCAAGAACGCCCCAGATTCCTGGCCGCCGAGCGGCCCCCCCGAAAGCGAGCGTCCGTCGCATGTCGTCCATCCAGTGTGGGTGGATATCCGGTCAACTGTCGCTATGAGGCAACAACGTGAGCTCGATTCCGTGCGCGCAAGATGATCTCCCTCGGTCCGACCGCCCTCGCGGTGTCCCGACCCCATCCAGGGCTCCGGCCCGGGGGAACCGAGCCACGGTCCCCCGGGCCGGCACCCGACGTTAGGGCTTGGATCGGGAAAGAAGGTGCTCGACCATCATCCGGAAGGCATCCTCGGAGAACTCGGGGCTGTGTTCTCCGTCGCCGATCGCCCAGAGGGTTGACGATCCCCCGGCCGGGCACGAGGCGGCCGACGATACCGTGGTCTCGGCTCCCGGGACCGACTCGTCGAGGTCGAGCAGCTCGGCATCCGGTTCGACCGGCCCGCAGTCGTTCCGTCCAGCCCACTGCTCCGCGGTGCCGTCCGCGCTCGGATAGCAGCAGTCTCCGGTACCGCAGCCGCCGAACGGAGGCTCCGTAATACAATCGCCTTCGAACGCGATCGTGTCGTCCGAGGTTCCGTGGACCTGCAGGATGTGGACGGGCTCCGACGGCTCACAATCCATGGGGTCGTCGGAGGGTGGCCCGGCGATGGCGGCGATGCCTGCGATCGTATCCGCGTGACGGCACGCCATCCCGTGTGCGAGTCCGGCACCGTTGGAGTGACCGACGACGTAGATCCTTGATCGGTCCACGTTGTACTGTGCGTCGATGGAGTCGATGACGGACACGACGTACGCTCCATCGTCCGTACAGTTCGCATCACAGCAGCAACGATCAAGTGGATTCCAGAACTGAGTGTCACAGTCCCCTGCCGCCGCCAACTGTACGCCGTTCGGAACCGCCAAGATGTAGCAGAGCTCCTCCGCGAGAGGTCCGAGCTGAATGTAGTCTTGAATCCGGCCGCTCGTCCAGCCGATGCCGTGTAGAAGCACCACCACGGGCACCGGAGTCGCCGGGTTGTAGCAACTCGGGACCGTCATCTCGAGCGGGGCCCGGCCCGGTTCACACTTACCATCCTGACCGAAGTCCCCGTCGTCGGCACGCACCCCCAGCCATCGTACGCCGATGGCCACCGGGTTGAGAGCCGCTCCGACCGGCCCGCCCTCGCCGGGCTCCGGCGCTTCGATAGATATCATCTTCGTTCGTGCCCAGGTATCGTCGAAGACCACCGAGAATTCTGGACCGACGTCCTGCAGCGGCGTCGCCCGACCGAACTTCGTACTGGCCAGCCAACGAACTTCCGACTCGATGCCTGGAGGATTCGTCGTCGCCGAGAACGTCACGACCTCTCCGTCCACGATCTCACCCACCGGCCCGGTGACCTCCACGCTGTAAGTATCGACCAGGACCTCACGTCCCCTTCCCGGAGGACCGACCGAGATCGCGTGCCGTCCCACCTCGTCGAACGCAACCGAGAACTCGACGCCGAGCGCTCCAGGTGAGGTCACGCCGTTCACTCGCCACTCCAGGACAGGGACAGCCCGCCCGTCGCTGCCGGACAGGTTCAATCGCACCGTACGGTCGACCGAGGTCCGATAGTGGTCGGCGCCCAACCGACGAATATCGGCAATCGACTCACCGAAGAAGTAGTCCATCGTCTGCTCATGGACCGACTCACCGGGCTCCGCAGCCCCCGGCTCCCGCACGACCACTGGATCCACCCAAACTTCGAGCCTGCCGTTCTCCGCGGACGTCCCCTCGTCGTTCACTCCGAACAATCGGACGGTCTCCGTTCGCACGACCCGCAACCGAGCTCTCTGGTACAGCAGGACGGCCCGTACGGATACGTCGATCGGGCCAGCTCCGGAGATCTCGACGACGCCCTGGCCCAGGTATCCGAGCTTGGCATGCGACATCGAACTCGGCCCTTCCTCGGCCCCGGCCCAGTGTATGGACTCCAATGTCGGCACTTCCGGCTGGCAGGACGCGCATTCGCCGTCCCTCGGCACGAAGTCCACCGGTGGACGATCGAGCATCAAGCTCAGCTCGATTCCAACCGGAACCGCCAGCGCATTCGGAATCGGATGGATGGCCGTCGTCCATCCCGGTACCGTGTCGATCGCCAAGCCCAGGGTCGCCTCGACCGTGCGAACGTGGCCCGCATGCGCCAGCGGCGCGCAGCCGACTGCGAGAGCTCCGACGACCATGAGTCCTGCGGCGAAGCTCCTCGTTCTCGGTTCCGACATCATTGGAATTCTCCCATAATCCGCGGAACTCCGTCCACGTTGATGTGATTGGGGTGTGGATCCTCTGAGCGATGTAGAATCAACAACTTCCAAAGAAAAGGTGGGGTGAGCGGCCCCGCTCCTCGAACACATGAGTGAAGAGCATATGTCCATCACGAGGAGGGCCCGTGGGTATTCACGCATAGTCGGCTGGATATGAGAATCCGTTCGAACCAGCTCGCGGCACGTTCTGAGAGCCAGTTGTCGGAGGTCTCGTCGGCGTGGACGTTGCCGTTGAGTCACAGCGAATTGGAAGCGTTGTTGAGAGATAGGTACTTGGATTCTCTCATCCGTACGAGAAGATGCTCGGATTCGAGCGCGCCCGAAGCCGTCGCGAGCGCCGGACCTGTAGTCGTAACGCGGTTGTCTAGTCGCAATGACTAGACGCGAGATTGGCTGGTGCCGCTCCATGAGGCGAGGCTCGTGCGACCCTTCCCTCGGGCCGATTCTCCGGCGCGTGCCGGCTTGTCGACGCATCTTGCCTCCGGGTGCCATTGGGACGTTCATCGCGCCGAAACGACGGTAACAGCCGATTTCCGTCGTTCGCTGAAACCATCCAGCTCCTATTCCGTTCTGGTCCTTTGTACGTGAGAGGCCTCCGGCGCTGGCGTTATCCCGAAAGGGGCCGGCATACGGACACCGCGCCAGTCCTCGACCCTACCGCGATCCGGCGAACGCGCCATCAGGTCAAGTATGCTAGTCGATCGAGACTTCGACGGAGGGCAGCTCCTCCGCGATCGCGTACCTTTCAGCGATTTCGAACTTCCATGGTACCATAGAAGTGTATGCGAGTTAGCAACGGTCGATGGGGTGCTTCATTCATTCTACGTTGTTCACGCAACCTTGGTCCACGTTCGAGTGCCCTCGGCTTCGACTACCGTGAACAGAATGAAGACGGACGCGGCCGGGCCGTGAAGATATCTCGAGATGTCAACCGGCGGGATACCAGGCCTGCCTGCATGCCGGCGTTTGATACTCGCGTCCGAACTTCAGCGATGTGTGACAGCGAAGAAGGTTGTAGTGGGATCTGAGCAACTCGAGGTGCCCGGCACCGGGCCCGCGTGCGGGCCCGGCTCGGTGACGTCGATGTCGATGTCGCCGTCGCCGGTCTCTGCGACGAGCTCGTCGTTGCCGTTGCCGAGCCCTGTCGGATGGTGAGGTTTTGTCGGTTCGATGAAGCTGGCGTTCAACTGCATTGAGTCATCGGAGTAAATCAACGCCTCATCGAGGCCGCGAGGGGAGCCGATGATGACGCGCCGGTTCACACGCGTGACCCGGTTCTTCCGTAGCTACTTGAGCACCTGCCCGAACACGCACGCAAGGCCGAACTGTCGGCGAACGACCAGCGCGTAGTACTTGAAGCCGTCCGTGACGACCAAAAGTTGCTCGGAACCTCGCCGCGCCGGGCGATCTCGGAGAAAAGTGATCTCGTGTTCGCGTAGGTTCGCCGGCCAATGATCGTAGCTGGCCAGAGTCGAGAGTTGGCCTCGACGGCTGCGGACGCCCAGGTCGCACGGCCCTTGCTCTGGACGAAGGTCCGGAGCTCGTCGACCTGAAGCCCGGGCAAGTCGAAGTCACGAACGGTGCCAGCGTTGAACCGCGGGGCGAACGCTTCGGCCCGTTAGAGCCAGAGGGCGACGGTGTTCCACGACTGTCCTGTGACCCGAGCGACCGCTGAGATGCTCATGCCCTCAACACGAAGCTCGGCGACGTGATCGAACAGCTCGGGTGGGTACGGGAGACGGTGGTAGGCACTGCCACGGGTGGCGGATAATGTCGCGCCGCAGACGGTGCAACGATATCGACGGCGGCGACGAGCAGCCCGCGTCAGCCTATCTCGACAGTGCCAGACTAGGTTGCCGCGGCCAGATTGGCCGTGCAAGCAGCAATCGCTGTCCGGGCAGGTCTGACTCGTTGGCCTCCGGCGCCGCATCATGGACTCCTTCGTGCCCGTGTATCCTGAAGTGAGCCCGAAGACCTATGGTACCATGGACTTGTATGATGAATAGCAACGACTGATGACGTGAGCATCGGGTGCCTCGTGGTGGAACGGTGGGAGGCCTTAGGTTCGAGTACGGCGGGAGCGCACTGTCGAGCATCCAAGGGGGGAGTCGGTTGAGGTCAATTCGCATCTTCGCTAATTTGGTTCTTCTTCTTGCTCTCGGGGCCGCCCCGGGGCTCGCCCGCCGGCCGCAGGCGACCTTCGACCGTAGCCTCGTGCCGAGTCAGGAGCCGACGAGGGCCAGCCCCGATTCTCTCTGCGATGTCCTGGGCAGCTTCACCTACATTGACGACGCCGATCCATTCGGTATCGCCTACGATGGCGCCAGCGATACCATTTGGGTCGCCAGCCAGGGCTCGACCAGTGGCAATACCCTGAAGTCCTGGGCGAACCCGCTCGGCGGTGCGCCGTTGACCGAGTGCGTGCTCCCGACCACGGGGGCTGGTAACGGCGTTGCGGTTACCTCCGCAGGTACCTTGCTCGTGACCGACTTCCAGGGCGACCTGACTGCGTTCGATGACCATGTCATGGAAGTCGATGCGAATTGCAACCTGATCCGCTTCTGGGCAATCGACGATGCCTCCTGCGGCGGTGGCTGCCCCGTGAACCCGAGTCCCGACCGGATCGACGCCGTCCTTGGCATCGACTTCGTTCGAAACACGTCGAACGGCTACGAGGTAGTCATTGTCGACTTCGTGAACACCTTCACCCATCGGGTGAACCTAGTGACGAACGACCCGGGGGAAGGCCTTTCGAGTGACTGGTCGGAGCTCGGAACAGGCGACATTGATCCGCTGCTCGGTGTGGGGGTGGACAACGCAGCGATCGGCGAGCGGCTATCGCATATTGCAGGCATAGACATATTCGATGGCCTGCAGAAGAACGCCTGCTACCTCGGCGACATCGAGAACAGTGCGCTCGAAACTTGCGTCAGTCCTAGCGATCCGGCCTTGACTCTAATCACAGGCATTACGGAGCTGCCGGGTGGCACTGTGCTCCAGGGTGACCTCGACGGTGTATCGGGCACCGTCTATACGCTTATGGGCTGCGGCGACTGCTTCGTCGACCTTAGTGGCCCGGTGCTGGGCCGTTGCCCCGGCCCGAAGGTCCAGACGCTAGTCTCGGGAACGAACTTAGCCGGAGGCCTCGCACGGCTGAGCATCCTGGTTACGGACCCTCCTGTTGGCGTTACGCTGGCGAGATTCAACGTTCCGCCGGGAACCTATAACTTGGCACCGTACTTCGAGCTTGAGGACAACCAACCAATACCGTGCCCCAGCGACATCGAGCTCACCGCTACGCTAACGTGCTCCGGCAGTGTTGACAACGATGTGACATCGGTCGAACTCATTCCACCGACGTCGATCGCTCCTCTTAGCCGATAGTCGTTAGCCCGGCACGAGGCTCCCGAGGCGGAGGCCGGTGCTCTATTTGGACTACGGAACCCGCGGCTTCGCCGTCCGGAGGGCTCTTGAAATGAAGATGAGCTGGGCATTGATGGCGGCGCTTGGGCTGACCTCGGCGGCGTCCTTGAGCTACGCGGTTTCTGTTGGTGGGGTCGACAGACAACAACTGAGACAAGGGCCGGATGACTTCTGTAATGTCCTGGACAACTGTACGCTTCCCGACGACTGTTCGCCGTTTGGCGTTGAGGCCGACGAGATGGGCCGCAACTGGCTGTGGGCGAGCGGTAACGGCTGTACGGCCGGTCTGTCCGACCGTCTGTTCGCGATCGAGGCGCCGGATACGGCCTTCGGTACGTTGCCTGGCAAGGACGCCGACGGTCGTTGCGCCAGTGTTTTCGAGTGCGACGTGTCTGACCCGGCCTCAGACTATGTGATCGGCTTCACTACCGTCGACGGCATGTCATCGCTGGTCAACGGCAACATACTGGTTGCGGACTGGGGAGGAGACGGCGCCGCATACGACGATACCATCCGTGAGTTCGCCATCAACGAGGAAAGCTGCGATTGCGTGTACGAGTGGATTTTCGACGACTCAGGAACGGAGAATGGCGTCAACCACTGCAGTCCGCTGATCGGCAACGACTGCGAGGCGATTTCGGGTCCGTTCCCGCTGACCGGGGTCGAGGACATCGACGTGATCAGCGACGACGGCACCAACATCACCATCAACCTGGTCGAGGACATCACCGCGACTGTGTGGGAAATGGTGCTGACGCGGGACGGCAGCGGCTGTAACGGCGAGGCTGGCGACACGGTGTCGACCTGGGCGTTCCAGAACGCGTTTATCGTGGAGACGCCGATGGGCGGCGTGAACGTCGGCGAGATGCATAATTTCACCGGCGACTTCTCGGCTTTCAACGCGGTCTGGGAGCGCGACGTGACGTTCAGCACGATCTCGAGCTGCACGTCGCCACAGGGCTTTCAGGGCGGGCTGACGGAGTTCGACAACAGCGTTCTGGGCCTGGGTGGCTTCTCGTTCACTGCGACCACTAGCGAGGTGGTCATCGCCGAAGGGCCGGACTACCAGCCGCCGCCGTGTGACATAGCTATGGAGGCTTCGACCCTCGCGCGCTGCCCCGGCTCGAACGTCCAGTATCGGATTACCGGTAGTAACGACTCGGGTGCGAACGCAACTGTAGAAGTCACGCTGATCATTCCGGCTGTTGTGCCCATCTCTACTGATATTGCAGCCCCAGGCTCGTATGAATTCCGGCCGAACTTGCAACTCCCGAGCAACGAACCTGACTGCACGAAGGTGGGCACTCTATCGACCACGGCCGAGATAGTATGTTCCGGCATCTCCGGCACCACAAGCGCGGACACGACATTGGTTTCGGAAAGGGATGCCCCGCAAGCCCTCGGAGCATGTTGCTTCTCCTCTGGTACATGCACCATTCAGACGTCGACCGGGTGTACATCAAGTGGCGGTATCTACCAAGGTAATAACGTCTCCTGCCCCGACGCCAACTGCCCACAACCCACCGGGGCCTGTTGTTTCGGTGACGGCTCGTGCGAAGTTGATACCGCTGTCGGGTGTCTTCTAGGCAGTGGTACCTATCAGGGCAACGGCGTCTCCTGCTCTCAGGCCAACTGCCCGCAACCACCGGACCCAGCAGGGGCCTGCTACGCACCGGCAGGCGACTGCAGCATCGAGACTCAGGCGTTCTGCGAAGCAGCCGACGGTTCGTACTGCGGAGATGGCAGTGTCTGTAGCAACGAGCACCTCTGCGAGCCCGACAGAGCTGCCGCCGACATGACAATTCCTGCCTGCTACGACCCCGAGACCCCGGCACCTCTGGTGGTGCTTCTACACGGATACGGATGGACGAGCAGCCGGATAGAGTCCTACCTGCAGCTCGGGCCTCTGGCAGAGGAGCTCTGCTATCTGCTAGCAGTCCCCAACGGTGTCCCCGCGAGCAGCGGCTGCAGCAGCTGCGACACTCAGTTCTGGAACCCGTTGGAACGCTGCTGCTGCGACGGAAACTGCTCGGATGATGACGCCTACCTCTTATCGATCATCGACTCGATGAAGCAACAATACAACGTCAATAGCACTCAGGTCTACGTTGTTGGCCATTCAAATGGCGCCGCCATGGCTCATGGCATGGCGTGCAGGCATGCCGACGTCATAGCTGGAATTGCCGGCATCGGCGGTCCGTGGTCTGACGACTTGGGAGATTGCGCGCCGTCCGAGCCGGTCCACGTTCTCCACGTTCATGGCACGTCCGATGAGACCATCGCGTTCGAGGGCGGCTGTCTCACAGACCACCCCCTTGACGGAAGCTGTCAGGGGGAGAGCTGTTGCTACCACAGCGCTAGTGATCTAGTAGAGCAATGGGCCGGGCTAGTTGGTTGTGACTCGGTCCAGCCGCAGGGCCAGATGCTGGACCTGGACGAGTCCCTGCCTGGGGCAGAAACTAGCGTATCAGCCGCAGAGCTGTGTCCACCGAGCGGGTCGGCCACGCTCTGGTCCATCGTTGGCGGCAAGCACTCTCCGGAGTTTTCCGAGGACGCGGTTCGTTTGATGATCGAGCACTTGCTTGCTCGGCCGAAGGCTGATTCTTCGTCAGACCAAAGGTAGCCTGGCTTCCCTGCGCAGTACCTCGTAAACCACCCACGTCCAGAGGATGTACCATCCTTAGGAGTTACGATGAAGAGCCACGGGCTAATAATCTGCCTTACTAGCGCCCTGCTCAATTGGACACCGACTGGAGCACAGAACTTCGCCTGGCAGCCGGTCCTGACGGGCACTACGATGCCGATGATGGTCACCGCCCCGGGCGTTGCCCAGCTCGCCGCTGACCCAGGCGACCCCGACGGCGCGTGGGCGTGCTTTGGCAACAACCCCAATCCGGCACTCGGCAACCCCCCAAGTGGCGGATGCTGGCGGACCAACGATTGGGGCAGCAGCTGGGCCTTATTATCGAGCGCCGATCCAGTCCTCTGTCCAGTCGATGGCACAACCACGGATTTCGATACGCTCTGTCAAGGCGACAACGTGCTCGAGCTCGCCGTGTGTAGCTCAGACGTGATCGCCGTTGGAGTTCATGAGAAAGGCTTCTTTCTATCTCGCAACGGTGGAGTCAACTGGACCAATATCTCCGAGGAGCTCACCCACGACGACACCGGGGCAGGCCACTTCGATGGGGGTGGTGGTCAATGCCTATTTCACGGTGACCAGAGCTTCAAGGAGCGCCGCGATAATGGACTGCCGTGGTCGGGGCTGACGCTGGCGTTTGACAAGACGGACCCGTCGTGCGAGACGCTCTGGGTGGGCGTGGGAGACATTGCTGGCTTTGACCTGACTACCGGATTCGGAGATCACCCCGGCATCTACGTAACTACCGACGCTGGTAACAAGTGGATCGAGCGTAACGGCGGCGACTACGATGCCGAGCGAGCAGACCCTGTTGCCTGCCACCCGCTTAGCCTGACCAGCCGTACTGCCGCCCCGTCTACATTAGCAATCACGCGCACGGGACCCGTCTATATGAGCGTGGTCGACGCTGACCTCAATGCGAATCTGTTCGGCATGAAGGAAGGCTGCTCCCAGCCTCGGGTCTTCGCACTAGAGAACACTGCCGATGTGACATGGACCGAGCAAGCCAATGCCACTCTCAACGGCAACGAACGTTGCATCAACACGGCGATGTTTGGCCTCTCGGCCGCTAGCATCACTTTCACGCAATTCACCGAGTCGGCCGCTGGCCTGGATTACCTTGTGATGCAGTCTCAGAACATCTCCACGTTGACAGATTCAATGCTTGATCCCGTCCAATGGCAGTCTCAGGGGCAAGGCATCCTCGCTGGTCTGGTGGCAATGCCGATCAGCTGGCTCAATCGAGACGTGGGAATTCTGGCTATCACTGATGATTTTAATCTCAACGCCCAGAACGTCTCACCGATCTCCATCTCGCCCTCAAGCATCTGGTTGGTCGGAGTGATTGACGCTGACGGCTCACCGCCAGCCGGTGGTGATAGCAGCTTCGTGTACGCCGGACCGAACTTCGCCCCCAACTGGCTCAATACGGCCAACCCAGCGTACAACCCCGGCGGCACGATGCTTGTCGGTCCCACCAACCCTCTGCTCAACGAATCGAGTATCGTGGCCGCGACTTGGAATTCCACCGGCCAGAAAGTGCTGGTCCATACTCTCTGGTACGACAACTATGACCCGCTCTTGGCTGACAGCCCCGGCAAGCCGGTCGAGCCCGACGACGGATTATATCGTTCGTGCCCGTTCGCCCCGGGTGGACTCTGTTAGTGGAGAGCGTTCCTGAGCTGTTCGGACGACTCAGCCCGGACAGCGAACGAACGGGAAAGGAGAGACGGTACAGGGCGGAACAGAGATAGTCGGGAGGCTGCGAGAAGCCGCGCCCGTGGTGCGGCACGCCCGAGTACCCAAGGAGCAGCGAATAAAGGTCCATCTCAGGTCGACTTTCTGTTGCCGGCGGACGAACCCAGTGCTTCGGGCTGCCTCTTGGAGTCAGGCCGACGGAAACACTTGGACACCGACCTTCTGTAGTGATGTATGCTGCGGGTGGGCCATTCGTTAATCCGATACTCAATCACGCTCTGCTGCTGCCGGTTCACCGAGCCTGAGTACATCAGCAGTAGGACTCGTAGTGCCGCGGGAGCCTTCATGCCGGCCAGGATACAGCAGCACCCGCCCGATCACCCTGGCAGCGTGTACAGCTCGGCCGACCCGGGTAGCGTATTCTCCATCAACGCAATGCGGGACGGCGATCCTATTCTGGTACACTGCGGCCGGATGGTGGAAATCTCCTTGTCCGGATCTGGCGAGGGCCTCGGCTGGGTAACTGGCCGGGGCTACTCTACAAGCAGCCCTGAGGTCGAACGCCGAAGTGGTCCCGCGGACGTGAGGCGCTGCCGACGGTGTCGGTGCGGTCGGCAGCGCCACACTAGATGCCGGCTCGAGTGCTGGCGCCGGCCCTAGGGCGTGGCTCCACCCCTCAGCTTGATCTGCAGGTCGCCGCTGGCGCCAGGGTTGTCATCGATCCCGACGAGCCGCCACTCGATGGATTGAGTGGAGGCATCGAAGGGTAGCCAGACGTAGTCACGGGATGTGGCCAACCTTCCTTCCGTCGGCGAGCCGCGGAGCTCGAGCGTGCGCCTGGTGACGCTGATGCCGGCGTTATCGCCCGTTTGACGTACCTGCACTCGGACGCGGTTGCCAGGCTCTCCCCCATCCAAGTCCAGGCGCATTTCTACGTAGAGCGCTTGCACCGAAGCCGGCACCGGGATAGGGAGCGCCGCCTCCTGCCAACCCGTGTCTGAGGTGATGCTGGGGTCGTCGACGATAATCTCATCGATGCTCAGCACCATCGCCCCGTTGGCCATACTGACGGCAGAGAGCAGGATTGTCGGCGCGATCGCCAACCTGATGGCAAACTTCGTTACCTGGGTCATCGTCTTTCTCCTTTGCGTTGTTTCTTTGGGGTTACTACTTTCTTTGTTTTCGCCTTGCCGCTGAAGTTGCTTCCATGGCGCCGCTCCACTGCGAAAGTCGGGCACTGCCGCGGTCGGCGCTGCGGAAGCGAGCGTGGCTCCGGACAGGGCGGTTCTCACGTTGCAGTCATGTCACAGGTTCGTCATCTCATCTCGTCGCGATGCCCTCCACCCTTCGGCCCTGTTTCAGGTTCTCCTGACACAATCGAGGCCCCTGGCGTCCCTCCTTCCACGCACCGTGGCCACGCAGCAAACATCGTCGGTCGCCGGTGACTATTGCCAAGACCATGCCAAACGACATGGCGCGGTTCGGAAGGCTGACCGAGTAGCTGGTCGCTACATTCCGGTGCGACCCATGTATGGGGTCGCTACACTTGGGAGGCGAGCGCGATCCAGGTGACCGCAGTAGCGGGGGAAACCGATGCCAGACAGGGAAGGGAGCGGCAACAGTGCGTCCGATGTCTATCGGGCCGCGGGGATATCGCTGCGCCGTTTCGAGAGCGCGAATCCGGCGATGCTCACGTT
>JAAAKM020000072.1:0-34966 GCA_010016025.2 Alatinidae sp. Z8VKAUB7J3 | reverse complement strand
TCTTCCTCTTCTTTTTCTTCTTTTTTGACTTTCCCATTTAGTATGGTGTCGCTGCGCAAGAGACGCATGTCTTGCAGATCTTTCTGTCTTCTGCATCTTCTTCTTTCGCATCAACGAATACCTTGCTGCCCTGATGGTGTCCATCCATCGTTGCTTCGGGCGTTCCCTTTCTCTCTTTTATGGACTCATGCTCAGTATATTCCCTCCCATGTAGTTTTCTTCTTCTCTGTTGCAGATATCATTATTTTCGAGAAGAGAGGATTTGAAATGGTAGTTAGAAAAGAACACTAGAGAAATAGAAAAGCATGTCACCACCGGGGATCGAACCCGTGACCCACGCTTTTCCATTTCTCTAGTGTTTTTTTCTAACTAACATTTCAAATCCTGTCTTCTCGATGATACTTTCTAACTTAAATGGCCTTTGGATTGATGACGGGACGGACGGCAGTTCTTCCTTGGTCAAGACACATGGCGCAGAGAGGCTGGTCTCCAATTGCGTTGAGCTGTATGTGGATGTCCACCGGTGGATGATTGGGAGCTGATGTGGCGACTAGAAAAAATTATGTTAAGAGCGGAGGTCACCTAGCTCAGTTGGTAGAGCGCACGCTGCGAAAGCGTGGGTCACGGGTTCGATCCCCGGTGGTGACATGCTTTTCTATTTCTCTAGTGTTCTTTTCTAAATATCATTATTTCTGGAAATCCATGGCATTTATTGTGCAGTGTACCATCTGATTAGTAGACAATCTTGAAAAAAATATAAATATCCCTCTGATTCTGTTGATTTGAATTTGGCATCCTCAAATAATCTTCCAGGTTTGTTAGATCATGATCACATGTAACCTAAAGAGACGCAAAAGAAAATTAATTTTAAAATCTTTCATTTGACAAATCCTACTACCTGGGTAAGGAGTTTGTTTATTCCCCAAGCCGTCTGTAGTAAACGAGTAGAATGTTTCCAGGTTAACAGCATCTAAAGGCATAAACCACTCTATATGCCAAGCGTATAAGCGCGAATTAAGTGTCTCCCCTGTAACAGACACGCTTAAGGATTCTAAGATTATTTCACAGTTGACAACCTTATCAAAAATCGGAAGATATTTTGGTCAGAAACATCATTCTACAGAATGCACAACATAGTCATAGCCCAGGGAGACCACCTATATATATATATATATGTATATATATATATATAGCATATTTTGGAACCTTGAAGAACGTTCTACGACCATGAGCCACAGATTACCATTGATTTATCAATTATATTTATCGTTTGTCAGGGGAGACAAAAGTCGTTGCTTGAACTGGGATTTTTCTTAAATAAATACCTAGCTACGTTTCTGAAAAACAATGAATACATTTCAAAAGAGAGGATTTCAAATAACACAGTTTAAAAATTAAAGAGCTCTAACGCACTGAAAGACTTTAGCATATACTTCTATAAAAAGTTGATAGTGTGAGGTCGAAAAACTTTCGTCGATTAACGCTTATCAGATCATAAGTTTAAAAAAAATTACATTTACAATTTTACAATAAGAGCAAGGACTGCGAACACAAATGGCAATTGAAGAACAGACGCAGAAGGAAATAACACACAGCGCAATTAAATGACAAACAGGTTATGGCGGCAAAATTTTGACGTATTTTATGCGCATGCGCAGTTGTGAAATACTTACCCGGGCGACAAAACCGACTAAATGGAAATAGTGCAATTTACTAACTTCCCTCTGGTCTTCTGTAAAGCTTCTGTCTGACTGCACTTCGTCTCTTGTGTTAAACACTTTCGCTAATAGCATAAGTCTACACTCAACATTACTTTTCTTATCGGACAACTAGAGAGTGGCTCTTCTTAATTTCAATTTAGAAGCTACTCAAATGTCTATTCAAACTCAATCTAGAGATAATTTTTGATGTCAACTTAAGCACTTGGTCAGAAAAGCTTAAAAGCTTCTTGTCCTCATTTGCTCCAAGGCAAGGCACCAATAATCAAAAATTCAGATAAAAAGCACTGGAAATTAGGTGCCCATGCCTTGCGGTGGTATTAACACTTTATATTAAGTAAAGCTCTCACTGTGACTAGATTTCGGGAACTTTTAGTGTATTCTTACTTAATTATTCCATTTTAGTAATAGACTGTAAAGGCTTTCTTAATAATCTTGGATAATTTCTAAACAGCGATCACTTCCAAGTTGAACCTCTTGAATCTGATACTGTAAATGTCGAAGAGTTAGATTTCAAGACAGACTGGTATTCATGTAATTAGGCAACTCAAGTGACCGTCAATGGACTGTTCGCGGTAGTATAGGATCACTAGGCAAATAGCAAAGCCCATTTGGCATCCTTAGGGCATTAACGGCGTGTGCCTGTGTGTTTTGAAAAGCAATGATGATCTCTGGTTCTTCATTATGGCACCCTACCACCAAAGGTGTTGGCGATTATGAACTTCCAGTATTTCCATTAAATGCTGTCTCAAGTATCCTGGACGATTCCGCCAAAAGCTGGATTTCCAATGTCTTGTCGTAACTATGTCCTCTTTCGCCTGTGCCATTAATCAACCAATGCATACCTATTATATCGTTTTCCTGCGCTTCTATTGACCATCTTTTTATGTTTATTGTACGTTTCCGAGCTAAATTTGATCCCTTATCTTCTCCTCACTTTTTGCCGTCTGTACCCTGTAAACGTTTGTTCTTCTGCTTCTGCACTTGATTTATAGAAGTTTTTGAGCTGATTCTGATCAATTTCTTTCCGGTCTTTGAACTTAACGGCACTATCTTGTTTCACCATGTCGGGGATCCCAATTGTACTAACGCGTCAGCTACTTTAGGTCATCAGCCACGCCACAATCCTGTTGAGTGCTTGTATCATTAATAAGTTCATATGTGTACGCCACCATTCGCGCCTTAAAATGTTTTAATCAGGTGTGTTTTCTATGTATGACTTAAAGTACCCTGCTCCTGCATGATGTAAAGGCTATAGAAGAAATTCTACACATTTACCTTTCCTTTGCAATTTTAGGAATATTGAAAACATGCCTGGAACTATACCTAACGACGCTTTTTAAAAAGCAACAAAAAATGTAAACTTTTGAATTTTCACAGGCAAAACAAGTAATGTACTGTCAACATATATCATTCGATGAACTACCTAAAACTGTGATAATCCCTAAGACTTGAATACCTGAGTACTTTTATTCTTGTATTTTAATCTTAATAAGACTATGTTATTTCACAATATCGTAAGCATTGATTGTGAATCTATTGATCGCTTTTGTTCATTCTGCTGAGTCAGCATTTTAGCAGTATTTTAAAAGTCTCTCGCCAACTCTAAAAAGTTTGGCATTGAGTGAACGGGTGTTGGCATTGTATCACGTAAGATAACCATAATTCTGTGACCATTGCTCTACCTCAACCTACTTTACCCTTGTGACAATTCATATCCTACTTCCCTGGCTCTGACTTATGCGTTAGTAAAACAGGGGGGAAATTCACTTCGTAAATACACCTTATAGTAGATTTTATAGAAGGTTTATTGAGTAAATTTTTCTCGATACTGGCACAAATCAATCATTTTATGAACAACTATTGAAACAGTTGATTTAATCAGCAATAGACCCATTTTGAAGTTTAAATCTCAGTAGACTTACAATGACCAGGAACAAGTTGGAAAAATTTAAAAATAACTTTATCAACGCACCCAATGCCTCGCTACCAGCAAGCAAAGTACGATATGCGTTTCAAAGGAGTTTGGAGCCTTAGGGAAACTTTAAGGGTTGAAACAGGGGGGGGGGGGGGTATGCAAGTTTTTATCTAAGAGACGAACACCAGAGAGTAGAGGTCTATCCAAATACATCCCTCTCCTGGCAAATGAAGATTGTAACATTATGTCTGTAATACGAGATAATCTAGGATCGAATGGTAATTAGATTTAGAAAATAAGTAGCCATCAACTCGCTGATTTTACTGAAAGTAGATTTCCTGGAATAACATAATGGAAATTCCAGTCAGCATGTACAACTTGAAAGAGAACTGTAGAGCCCTTAATGAGTTGTAAGGTAACATATTAAAGAAATAAGATATGATAGCTGCAATGTCGCACAACGTTGTACAAATATCTGCAAAATCTATTAAATAGAAACCCCTGCAGGAAAGAAAGCAGCTTTTGCTATTGTGAGTACCATGGAGAGGCTAGGCAATGTTTACTTTGAAATAAAGTTAGAATACACACGTGTGGAATGAAAAAAAGGAACTTTGGTGGAAATCAGCTTTAGTAGTCATTAAAGTGTGACTTTGGTTTGATTGATTGCAAAATAGGTCAAATATTCAATGTAACCCATCTGATACCATTTCTCGGCAGATGAACTGATCAGAACGTAAAACTGTACTCAAAATTACCGGTTCAATGCCTTAGATTCTTAAACTGTGGTCGAGTCACTGAAAGGGACGTCGGCAGATATGCCTTTGGGTGTCATATTGCTGTTAACAAAAGTTACTAAGGCTAAATTAACAGTTATATGGTATTCAATCTTTGTCGCTACAAGTTTTGATCATGATTACAAATCTGTTGGTTGATAGGAAACCTCACCATTTAAAGCTGAGGTTGATAAAAATTCTCAGAGCTGCAACCGTAAAAGTACAGCAAAAGTAGGCTTATGGTTCAGTTATGTAATTATGGATGGCTGCGTAGAGGAAACGATGCCAACAGTAAGAATGTTAGGAATAGCCATGAAGTTAAGAGAATATGCATTGATTTGGAAACCATCGACATCTGGCAGCTGACGACTTATCTACTAGATTTACTATTGCACAAATCGAACATTCTCAAAGTTTATTGGTTGTCAATATCTAGGCAAAGGCAGTCAAAAGAAAATATATAGCAGTGTCTGTAAATCTGTATGCTGGATATTGCCCTCCACTGCAGTCCTATATGTAAGGTTATGCTAATTGTGCTAGACCACGTAGTGGCTATTGAACCATCACGTAAATCTCATGAGCTGTAGCCACGAACCAGTTGTGTTAGCTAGTGCCAATCAGTGGCCATTTTCTTTTACCAGGGTTGAATTGGGGATTAAAATGTATTAAAGATATGGTTTCGAACGATACCAAGTACAATGCACGAAAACATTATGTACTTAAAAGCTTCTTTCGTCTGACACTCCTCAGAGTACAGTCATCAGAATGACGGAAAGTAGTGGACGCTGATTGGTCCAAACACAAGCCATTCAGGCTGTCCAAATTATGATTGGCTCTTCCAAAAATACAGTCGGGTATACTCTTTCAAACGTTACATTTCGGTCATTCTGACGATTGTACTCTGAGGAGTATCAGACGAAAAAAAGCTTTTAGGTACATAATGTTTTCTCTATTTCGTGCAACATTCTTGTTTTGTACAACAATCAAAACATATGACGGTACTAAGCACAAGCCAGCCGCAAACTAATCCATCCCCAACTCCCATATAGAGACAACTATTCTATTGAATATTTACAGGCCATTATTCATTCGTACCACACTACACATTTCTTAGCCTGCGCGCAGATAGAAACTACTGACGTAGTACCGTGACGTACTAACGAGTACTAACGTACTACTAAACTAGTGACGTAGTAATAGTGTAGTCTGTGTGTAGACTTTTCCAGCTGAAGTGGGCATTTGTGTGCTATCTATCTGTTACTGAAATTGTGGTGTAACAAATATACGTAGTTTCCCATGAGTGAGCTCATAATAAGAACTAAATATCTTACCTAACTGACTAACAGCACAAGAACCTTATCTAAATAGCTAAACTATGTAATCAACACAACTAAATGGCTTAAGATTACCACCATAAAAAATCAACATAGTTAACTGATCTATCGAGAATCAACAATAACATCGAATAGCAAATCATGTCAATAGACGTTGTCAGTGTCAGACCTAGTACGTAGGTATGACGTAACAATTCGATAAAAATAAAACTTGTCGTCAATACTTTGTAAAAACTGTATTCCTTTTACATAGATAGTCTGTCCAAAATTTGAGTGGTAACTCTGAAAACTTAAATTACCAGCTCTTAAAGTTTAAGTCAAAGCCTTTTCTACTTAGATCAATTCAGAAATTTTTAGACTGCGCAAAAATGGAAGTGTTTCCTAAAGACGTTTTTCAGATTTAAACGGTCGTTACTCTTGTTACAATAACTGTAGAACTACATTCACCTTTGTGGGTCTTTAACGTTTGGTTTACAATTGTGACGAAGTAAGAAAATGCCTTACTTATACAACAACGCTTTCGCACTATCACTCTAACTATTCCCTCAAAATTTCTTTATTCTCCAGCTCTTCACGACTTGCTGAAGTTTAGCAATATGAATTCATATCTATAGCAAATTGCTGCTATCAGACTTTTCTAAAAACAACTTTCTTCTCAACAAAATATTTTTGTGAACGATTTCCAATGCTATTGAAAACAGAGTACAAGCAACAAAACAGAAACACTTGCTGATTTTACAATAGGGCTTTCAAAGTTGTTTACAAGGAACAGAACATAAAAATGTGCAAAAATCAAAAGAACTGTTTTACTCAAAAACTATGTTAAACTAACAGCAATCAGAGTACAATCGTCAGAATAGGGCCCAGTAAAGAAAAACGAGCCTCATTTCCGATTACACTTTGAAAGGGGAAACTACAATAATTTTAGAGAGAACAAACACTTGTTACATTATTATTATATTAGCATCCGTTAAGGCTGTGCGAAGTGACCGAAAAGACCCAATGAAAAGACAAACGATTTTGAGCTTTGAAGCACTAGGGTAGTTTTATTGATATGTACTAATTCGAGAACAGTAAAAAAAGCAAATATCTAACTTTGTCTATAATTTAAAAATGATCGTAGTTATATATTTTACACAATGCCATCCAGAGCTTTTATCGCCAGCATTGCACGTCTCCAGAGTAATTGAAGAGCATTAGATGATAGCAAACAATAATAAACCTTTGTCTTTTCTATGTAGCATCCACTTAGATTCTCCTTATAATACATTGACAATGTGCATCTGCGTGAATGATTTGCAATTTAGCATCTGCTAATACTCTACGAGGACTCACTGTCATGCTTTCCAAGACAGACAATAGGTACTCTCCTTCGAAAACCCTTTTCGTTGTAGTTTTACAAACAAGTAACACATCTTTGGTGGAGGGGCTCGTATCTCTCTAACGACACTTCGCAACTTAAAAAATCTCACCGAAGGCATTAGATTATGAAATAGAAATACCAGGTAATTTCAGCCTTTAGCTCTATTCCAGTTTACATGAATTAAAATTACTACCCTACAGAGACCCGGAAGAACACAGAATGCACTATAGATACACCAAAAAATAATAATAAGAAAATTTAAGCACGTAGTTTTCATTGTGTCTTCAGAAGGAGATAGTGGAAAGGGCTTTTTAATGACAAGAGCCATAAACAAAAGAGTATTAATAGTGTGCAGGCTTAAAGATATGAAATGAGGATGAGAATGGGAGTAGGAGATGACAGACAGGTGGTAACGAGATCAATGTATAAGGTAACACTTTGTCATCCTGCCGCTCAATTGTAGCTCCCAAACCAGGGCTTTCCAGATAGGCATGCTCGTATCCAATGTGGTTGCAAGATAGCATTTCAAGGGGTGCGAGATAAAAGAGCACACCGTCTTAACAGAACTTAGCATCGTTTAGAAATTTGATAGCCTTACCGAAAACGAAAAGCATTACAGAATTGTATGCAAATACTAGGAGAATAATCTGAGTCTATCCTGCTTGGTAGACAATTTACCTATCGCTCAGAAAGGTCGCAGACACTTCGTCATCCTGCCGCTCAACTTTTCCTTCCGGGGATGATCAAACCCAATGAGGTTGCAAGATAGCATTCCAAGGGGTAAGAGATAGCTATACATGTTTGCATTTAGTACAATATTGTCTATCAGGGCAAAATATCTAACATGGTTGAATGCACAGGCCGACAAACAGGTCACTGAAAGCGAAGAAGTTCCACGAAATTATGATGCATTGATGAGAGTTCAATTATTTGTAGTACTAATACAACTTCACTGGCTGCATTCCCCTTGCCTCTTTCTAATAATATGCCAATAAAAATTGATTATTTAAATATATTCTAAAATGAATTACTACCTTGCCTTAAGGGGCGCAAGTACAATTTTAAAATTTTGAAGAGCTGTCGCTCATAAAAAGGTCGGAACCACAGCCCTAAACTATCACAAAGAGCCAGAGTTGGTGAAATACTTCACAATGAAAAAGATAAAAATAGTGTGGGAAGGTATCACAGAATAAGCTGACATAGTTATCTATTCAAAGTCATGAAACTATGTTAATGGGTGAATGAAAGAAACCTCAAACATGTTTCTCTCGTGCGGCAAATAAGCTGTGACTTGCTTCCTGACATTTGGTGGATTCTAAAATGATGTCTGACTCGTGCCGTTCAACCGCAAGGTCTTTTCAAGCTCCTCATGAATCCCACTGGAATACAAGCTATGGTTTAAAGCAATTATTCGACAAAGATAGCTTACTTTAGATTCACTACAGAACAAGGCGCATACAGGAATTTTGTAAGTGTGGTTTCAGTCATTATCGTAAGTAATTACAGGGGATACGCTAGAGTTAGTGCTTAGATATGAGTAGAATGATCCTCTCCTAGTAATGAAATCTTATGTTGTTTCATAACTTTGGTTTCCTATTGTCATTTTGTTCGTTTGAATCATCTGGGTAAGTTAGTTTTTCTGCAAGTCACCAAAGAAATGTTGTTACAGACTACAATGATAAGCCATGTTCGCATAAGATAGCATTACTTTGGCAGCGTTAATGTTCGGAGAAGAGCCTCTTCATCATGCTATTACCTTAAAGTATGATTGTCATAATTATCACCATTGTTATCATCCTCATTAACATCATCTTCATCGCCCTATTTATCATCACTATCAGCACTGTCTTCATCATCATCATCATCATCATCATCATTATCATCATCATCATCTAATTCAGCAGCAGCAGCCTCAGAAGCAGTATTATCGTCATCATTATTATCATCATTATAATCATTATCATCACTATCATCATCTTCGTCATCATCAATTTCATCATTACGATCATCATCGTCATCATTATCACCTTCTTCATCATCATTATTATCCTTATTATTATTATCATTATTATTTATTTTTTTATTTTTTTTTATTGACTTTGCGTTTTTTATCGCCACCATCGCACCATTGACCTTGTTGCTATTGTTATTATCGTTGTTATTGATATTTCCACTTCTATTAATCTCACTGTCCCCATTATGCCGGGTGAAAACAGTGAGAATGTTAACGTTAGAACTGAAACTGTAAATTTACAGAACAATAAATGGCAATGAAGTTTAAAAAAAAAAAAAAATTATTATCATCACAGTTTTCATTATAATTAACATCATCAATATGACATCATCTAACAGTAATATTAGGAGGGTCTTGATGCAGATGTGGATCCTACATTTTAACTTACTTATGACCCAGGTTGCGATTACTTTTGTTTAATCAGAGTAGTTTTAGAATTCTGCCCATTGTTGGTCAAGATCTTAGACAGGAGCAGATTGTGCTTCTCACAGTAAATGTCATTTTCCTGGAAAGAAACGTCTATATTCTGACTAAAAATAGGAAAATGTAGACTGTTTGCTGATAATCATTTCTGCCAAAATAATCTTGTGCTTTATAAAACAAGGCCTGGCGAATCTCGGTTGCTGCTTAAAGTTCTAAAAGTGTTCTTAGCACTTAAGTAGGTATGTAACCGGCAGTCTTTGTTCACTTAGCTTCTTTCTTGTTTCTATGGGAACAATGTATCGTATTCAGATGAAGGCTGTTTTGAATTGGCACTATTGAGTTAAGAACAACCTGCTTAAAATAGGTAGATCTAAATACAGGTATTGACCACGTGTACAATATTTACAATTTTTAAAATATTTTAACCCCTTTTGACTCAGTCATTGCCACAGATGATAAACTCTGCCATCTATACTATCCACAATGTCTCCTTTACACAGAGAAGATATGTTCATGAAGCAATGTCTTTATATTGCCCAAATCGCTAATGTATGCTGCATAATTAACCTGGTAGACTTGACAGTTACTTAAATTACAAACACAGAAAGAGTTTAAAATGATAAATGTCAAACAACAACGTAGAAGAACCTTGTTGCTAGTTGTTTTTTGAACTGAAATTTAAAAGAAACGCCCGTCCAGAATGTAGAGCACAAAATTTGGCAATACAATACAAAATTACTCTCCTCACACATTTCATAAGTAAGAATCGAAGGAAAGACGATGGCAGCCAATCTTACGTCCTTGTTTATCAGTTGTCATAGCGACTAAAAGCAAGATCACGTGAGGTAGCAAAAATCAAGAGATAATAATAATAATAATTTGAAAGCTTATATAGCGCCTATTACATTGTTTCTAAGCGCTTTACAAATAATAAGACAAAAGTTTAAACATTACAAAAATATCAAGAGAAGAAAAATCAGTTAAATCTGAAATAAACTTAAAGACTTGTTGACTTAACGAATTGTTTTAAAGATGTGTCTTTAATAGATTTTAAAATTTGTGTAGGTTTTGGGCAACTGTAATATGCCTAGGTAGTGCATTCCATAATTTAGGCGCAGCTACATTGAAAGCTTTCTCATTATACCCTGTCGTGTTCGACGCTAGTACAATGAGTCGATTTTGAGTGCTAGATCTTAAAGCTCCAGATGATTTATATCGAGAAATCATATTCTGTACATATCCCGCTGATTTGGGCTCCAAAACGTAAAATTTTATCACCAATATTTTGAAAACGATAAGCTGTTTGACAGGTAGCCAATGAAGATGAGATAAACACTGAATCCATGACGTGATAAGAGCTTCTTTTCTTTCAACTTTTCGTCTTAAGCGTTGAAGAACTCTTTTAATTTTCTACAGAATTAAGTTTGTTTATATCAAATAAAAGCCCAACATCGAATTATGATGTACTAATAATATTTTCTAGTTCAAACTCAAATCATGCGATGAAGGTGTGCTAAAATGTCTACATTTTAATTTAAGGTCAAAAACCACAGGGAGTCGAGATGCAGCACGACACTCATTGTATTTCGAAACCTTTCAAAACATATTTATTCAAACGTTATTAAATGTAATTAATAATAGAATGTCATCTAGAACATATCTAGAACCGATGCATCGGCGGAAAACAATCTAAAATAGACTAGGATGTTACTTAAAACATGTAGAAAGGTTTGAGTTTTGTCCTCCGGATATGACTGACGATACAATGCATGATGGGAAGTGTTTTGATTACATACGATAAAACCATATCAATTCAACTGAAATCGCTTCAGTTGATAAAATTCTAAAGCACTGTATTTCATCATATTAATCTCATATTTGTCGACCAAGTTTTTTGCATTTTTTAGATGCCGAGTCTTTTATACTCCATTTAACTAAAAGTTAAAGTTTCTTAACCTTGAGAATATTTGACGCCTGAAAGAGTTATAAAACGAAAAAAAGACGAAAATTCGTAATTAAGTTTAACTTAGATCATCTCTTACGGCTATTGTCTCGTTTGTAGATGTGTTTCTCTTGTACAGCTAGACTTGCAAACGAGGCAGTGGCAGCATCACAGCGGAGGTGTCTTGGACCCCTCCACATTTTCGCCTAGTAATCTTTTCTACTGGCAAAGAGGACATGTGCAAAATCATAGTTTACAAAACGCAGAATCTCCTCTATTTATCGATTGGAATAACAACCCACAATCTTCGACTAATATCATTATTGTTTTTAAACATTATCAGAGCAACCAAATTACTCGGTCAACCTATCTTTCCTCAGATTGACAAAGTCGAAATTTATTGGGGATCCTTGGTGTGAGAGCGTGGCCTAGGTACCCCGCTGAATCCGTAACTGAAGAAATTTATAAATTAGAATTGGTCAAACGAGTACCGGGTATGTATACTATCACTCTAAATCGTGTAAGCCATTATTAATCTGTGCTATATATACACCAGGTATTGTGATTTGCTTACAAATTTACTTATTCTAGATAGCGCTATTTTCCCTAGTGAACCGAGAGCACGAACTGGTACACGAACTCGTCACACTCAACATTATTCGCAAACTTGCCAATGATAAATTAATTTCAAAAGTTCAGACCATAAGAACCGCACTAAATTCTCTAAATTTGCTCTTCATAGCAATCGATGTAAGGCATATAAAACAGTAAATTTGGTATTTTTAACAGGGCTCCACGTATTTGGAATTGTTTCAATAAAGGCATTTGTGATGTAAAACGAAAACGAAATCCCTCAAAAGAAGCTAAGGAAGTGCTACTAAAGAGCATGCAATCCACTATTTGGTAAGTTATAATCTTCTCGAACATAACTGCACATGCGCACAACTAGACTTTGTGTCGCTACTGAATCAGAAAAGGGTTCGCCATGAAAAGGTCAATCCCATTTACTAAAAACGTTCTGGCCAATCCATACCAGTATATACAAGCTGAAACTACCTAATCACTTGACAAAAGCTATGTAATTTTTTACTTTCATTTGTTGACTTTGTTATTCAACCCTGATTGCCAATGGTAAAATAAATAATAATGAATGAATGAACAGATAAATCCTACAAACATGCCATGTTAATGCCAGTAAATGCAGAACACTTGCAACAGATAGGCCTAAACAAATCACTTAATTTTTTAAATTCTTAAGTGCTACGAGCCCGTAATCTGACACTGGACTTGAGGCATTGTGAAGGGAAAGTATATTAATATCGACTTAGCGTGCTTCCTTCCCAGAAGCGTGCTCATAAACTACGTGAAGGGTTAAACCTCAAGTTTTAGCTCAAAGTTTACCCTGTAAAAGTTCCCGCCAAAACTCAAAGCTCACGTCTTCGTCGAAAGAGATGACGTTATCTACGAGCCGTCTGTCTCAGAGCAAGCATTCCAGCAATAGCTTTTCTTCCTATGTCTATATTTATATATTTGGGGGTGGCGATAGCTATAGTATACTAGTTTTTAGTTGTTTTCAAAAGGGTCATTCAGTCTATCTTCAGACAAATCTGGTCCATTCAATTCTTCCTTAAGTCCAGCAAAAGAAACAGGAAATCAAGATGGACAACAAAATCTGAGCGCGTGTAGAGCAGCAGAGTCATACAAAGTAATATTCAAGCTTTGAAGCAGCATAACAAAAGCCGTTTCCACTATCAAACAGTCCAATGATGACTGACATTAAAATTCAACATCTTAGCAACTCATATCTGGAAGTGTATCCTCCATTATTGATAGCTTGGAGTTTAAGGATCCTATAAATAGGTGAAGATATAAAATTTTTCATCTGGTTATTAATAAACCCATTTCACTTAATATAATTTTAAGGCTTTGATACTTTAATCCCTAATTCCGGTATGTACTGTCCATCTGAGGCATCATTAGCAAACAATCAAGTATACGTGATGGTAGTTCGCGATCTCTAATGCTTCTTTTAACGGTGTATTAATCAATTCCTTTCAATTTCTAATGCAATTACAAAACGTCCTTAACTGCTCAGTTATTGCAGTTAGGCTTTCATTATTTAGAAGGAGAGGAAGAGACAGTGATCGTGTAATCTACGGAATCAAGAGTACAGTCATCCCATATCACTAGGCCTACAATATTTTTCTATCATTCGATCCTTGTTAAAGAAATATACAAGAAGCTGAATTGTAAAGTATCCAGTGGCAAACCAAGGAAGAGGGGGCATGGTGCCATGGCTCTCTCTTCGAAACCTTGACCTGTTATAAAACGTTCAAAATTAAAAGCAAATGGTGGTGGTTGTGAAGTGGAACAGACCTAGCTCGTTTAATCAAATCGCAATAATGAATACATGCGAACACATCCTTACTAAATGCAATGAATGGAGAGACGTGGGAAGTGAAAAGGGACCTATTGGAGCTGAGATATCCCCTAGTTCTTTAAACATATCCTCGCATGCCACTCAAAATAGCTGCAGCCTGTTATGTTTGTCAAGGTTGCCTATAATTATTTCCGTTATGCTCGTATGACGTTATCTTTATATCAGGGAGGGGCGAACAGGGGGCAGAGGGGGCCATGCCCCCCCAAAGATTTGCCAAATCTCAATTATTTCTGTTGCCACTTTTTGTCTTTATCAAAATTAAAATCGATCGCGAAAGACATTGTGTCACATTCACAGCAAGATATGCATATCGACACAAAACACCCCTTTTCACACAATGAACAAAGGCACCTTTGTGGAATGTGAGAAATTCAGCCTACTTGTCCCCCCTTATCCGCCTTACCTTCCCCCGTCGCTGTTACATATAGTATATAATAAAGTGTAATTAGTTTAATAGTCAGTTGTTGTTCAGTTGTCATGTAGAGGAGAAGGTAAGAAGATTGGAAAACGCATTGCTGTAGTTTTGTCTTGAACGAATCAAATCTTTAGTCAATCACGACACAGCCTTTGTCATATACGCGGTTCAACAAGAGTATTTTTTGTAGAGCGTTTAATTTCCCAAGTAAAACATTTTACTCTGATTTTCTCCTGTAGTCCTTGCCGATGGAAGTCGGTTACTAAATCTGTAAAGTCGTAGGACAAAAATCACATTAATATCACCTTCAATAAACATCAAGCAGGTAATATATACATAGCTGTTAATATTCCATGGTAATATATCTCGATGGTGACAGGAGATGACCCACTTAGCTCAGACCCACTCTTGGGGCTACCCTTAAATAGGGTCTTTTGGTATAGATAAGGAATCCTGAAATGGTACTAAAAGCATTTCTTTGATACTATAGCATCACTAATGTTGTACAGTATTTGAAAATAATTCACATTAAGTAACATGCAATGAGCAACTACTAAGGATGAGGTTTACAGTCATAGTAATGTTTTAATAAGTGAGTAATCGATACATTTTTTAATTCGAATCCAACAATATTTGAAATTATGTTTTCGATTAGCAATTATACTTCGTTTATTGGAGGCGAGTTAGCTCAGTCGGTAGAGAGCTGGTCTGACAAGCCGAGCGTTGATGGTACGAGCCAGTGTTCTGCCCTCTTTCTGAAAATTCCAACAGTGAACTCAGCAAAGGAAAGTGAGTACCTGTCATTAGCTGGGAAAGGATAAAATTCGGCGAAGAAGGGAACTGGCCACCTTACTTCACAGTGCCTTGGCTCAGGACATGTGATTCGCTACCATATCACACCCCCTATTCCCTATAGGACTACCTTCACGTCGTTTATCAATCATAATGCAATTTTGCAACCGAGAATTGAGTGGTAGAAGATCAAAAAAATTAACGAGATTTCATCTCGCTATGTCAACAAAAACACAAGAGCACCAATAGATTTTTTAATTCGACATCAATGATGCATGATGGGGTAGTTGTTTTTCTTTGGTTTACTTGCCGACTTCTCTGAAACATCCGCATATTTTGTTAGCAAAATACTATCTTTAAATAAGTACTGGTTAATTTAGCAATCCACGCTAAAACGTTCATTTCAATATGTCCACCCTCAGCGAATTCTTACTAGGTTGGTGCAGTTAACCTGATGAAGATAGAGGGGGGAGGTATTAAATGGCCGATGACTGTTTTGGCGCTACGCTATTGAAAAATATTGCTAGATTTTAAACGGCTACATACAGACTTCAGTTTGTCACAAGTGGGAATGGCAATACGTCTCTGCGCGAGAGGTAAACAACTAACAAAATTTTATGGCGCGATAAAAAAACTTGCAGATTACCTTCCCAACGTTATTGCAAACTCTGCCACAGAAAAACCTGCGTTTCTTTAAATACAAATACGTGAAACAGGAGACAATCACTCGCCGAGGTATCTTTGTTATCCAAGTTCCATGTTCCATACGGTATGAACGTCACCCCGTCTTTCGATTTTAGCAAGGTCGGTAGCCATCCAGCCTTTGATGTCATGCAAGTACTCTTCGCGTGGACGCCATCTCTTGCGTGTTCCTGGGTGTTGACGGATGATAATGTCTCTAACTGGTTTTGGAAGTATGCCCAAAGAACCGAAGCCTCCGTTTCTTGACACACAATGAGCTCAGGTGTGACACCCAGTTCCTCCATAACACTGGCGTTGGTACGTCCAGATGTGTGAGCATCTGCCAGTACACACATACCTCTACTGCTTGGGCCCTCTTTATATCAGCATCCTTCCTAATTTGACCTCCTTTCTAATACCCTGACCTTTGAATATTGACAAGCCCCAAGGGTCTCCTTTTTGCTATGGTATCTTGACACGTATGTCCTTTCCACAATGGCACAATACCCATTTCCAGTTTTTATTGAGCCTAGGTATTTAGCGTGGTCCACCTGTTGCATTTGTTGGTAAGCTCATTTGACCATGCTGTTCTCTAGTTTTCCTACAAAGTGCCCAAATCAAAGTGGTCCAGGAATGGCAAATGGCATCGACAAATAAGTATTCTACACCTACTTTTTACCTTATGACTTCATTTTGGATGCAATGGCGCAAGGAAACACGTAGAAAAATTATATGGCAAGAAGATTTTCATCTTTTTTCTTACTTGGCAATTGGCAGTTTTGGTCTTTTACAGTTTGTATTATAGTCTGATCTTCATGTTGGTCCACACTTTATTTTGAGAACACTAGAACTGAAAACTGCAACGGCGATCCTTCTTTTGGTATCATTAGTTGTACCGGCATCAACAGTACAGAGAAAGACAAACTTCTCAACATTTTAATGTGTTTAACATTAATTGTTTGCTGCTGAGAGAATTTAGACTCTTCATTTGGAAACATTGGCCTTTAGGGTGCACTTTTTGGACGTTTTGAGTGTATAAAGTCGAAACTTTGCAGTAATGGCTATAAATTAATGTAGTTTGAGGTCACTATATGATAGATTTTCAACGTATCTTGATAAAATTCTCTGTGCAGCAAGAAATTCGTTAATCGCTAACCCTGTATTTTTATTATGCAACATTTATTGACGTTTTCTTTGATACTTTATAAGTTTAATTGGTATCTGGGGAGTTGTTACCCTGATAAACAAAGCCGCTATCTCACTCATGTGTCTGTTGTGAAAGCAAGCTAGGCGTGATGGACGTAGCAAATGTCATGCTTGAGGTATGTATTATTGACAACGTGATATGATCTGGGTTTTTTGGTACTTCCCTGTGCCGTAGCCAGACTATCTCTGTAGGGCATACTTATTACCTTTGAGCATATTTTAGGGCAAGCTTCATAAGTTTAAGGCCTATGGGCCAGCCTGTTTACCAATTAAAGCAATTTTTGTGTAACCCCCTTTGGAAAATCGGTGAACCCTTTTAAAGAGCGGGGTAGGGGCACTCGTAGAAACCGGGTGTCTAAAGTTAACTGCACTTCAAAATTTTCAAGTTTCGATGTGCAGCTTTGATATCTTTGAAAAGATATATGGAGCAGGGTATTCAACATGTCTGAGAAATGCTCTGACAAAGTTCGAAACTCTAGGACAGACGACCATGAACCAGGGCATGCTATTTGACCTTGAAGTCCACTTCTAGAGGATGCTAAGCATACCAAGCATCCCCCTGGCTGCGGTACTTCCAATTCCAAATAATAGAACGTGCATGGAACGACTTAACTCATGAACTTGTCAACTAACTCCCCCTTCCCACGTATTTGTACTACATATGATAGTTATTTTAAATTTGTTGTCGTTTGTCAGATGTACCTGGATTTTATAGCCTATTAATAGTATTATAATAGTATTATTATATTTAGGGTAAAATTGATCATGTCTTAAGTGTTAAGTTGTGACACGATTTGCTTTTATAAAAAAAAAACATACAATGTATCAAAATTTATTTGATAGTACGTAGACGATTAGTGCATCTATGTCAAAAGATAAATACCATATGTCACTTGAATGTGAAAGAGTAGTTATGTAGAAGATAGAATTTATGTACGAAATGTTTCCCCTTTTGTTTAAAGTACCTCGTCTCGGTTTCCAATTGTTTGTTTTAATTAATGAAGATACGTCTCCTGTCTATCTCCTTATAAACCATATCCCTTTGTCAGAAGAGGGTAAATAAGAGTCCATTTAGGCAGAGACAATCCCCTTCCTTCCATTTTCGTAATAGTACACGCTCGTTAAACTCATAGACGCAATGGACAAAAGGTATAGAGGAAGTGTAAAGGGTGGAATGCTTTCAGAAAGCCTTCTTTACCAGCAAATTATTGGGGCATGAATTTACGTTTCTGCCGACTTAAAATCATACTATTTTCATTTTTCATTGAGGAATAATAAAAGGGCCCGAGAATATCATTTTTGCCCAAAAATGTATGATATTTTAACAAACTGGTTGGGGGGGGTTGCAACCCCCTCAGCCCAAATGGCCGTTCATCCATTTCTCTGCATCTTGATTGTGAGCTGAAAGACAAAGATATGACACTTTTTAATTGAAATTTTGAGAAGGTATAGGACTTTCATGAATATCATGTTTAAATTATAACTTGCTTACTTCCTGAGTTTTTAAATAGCGAATTATGTTGAGTCTTGACTAAATCTTGACTAATTATCTATATAGATGTAATGATCGAGTGTTCTGAAGATTTGGTTTTGCATATACAACTTTATTTTTTTGATTTCAGTCATCCTCATGTCTTTCAGTATTACAAACACAAAAGGTAGCTGCTGGCGTCTATGCCTTGAAGTTCTATGCGGAGGTACTGACAGGATAAGGTTGCCAGTAGGTAAGATAGGCTCTCTCACGCGGTGTGTCTTGCTGGTCTCATTCTACGTCTTCTGATGTTTTCAGTTTCCCTGCGAAGAGGCTATGTAGAGCTAAATGTTGTGCATATGTTCTTATCATCTGATATTAAGTGCCATTCTGAGAAATCTAGTGTACTATTAGTCTAATTTTAGTCTAGTTTTAGTTTGTCTAGTCTTACTTTGTTTTCCATTTTCTTAGTAGTCTAGACTTAGTTTATTTCCGTAATGGCAGTCAGTGACCATGTCTCAGCTATATACAGTAGGACTGATTCCATAGTATATACAGATCTTGTCCTCTTAAAATGCTTCGATACATCTGACTGTAATGTCTTCTTTACTCGATGAAATGCCTGCTATACATGCACCCTTCTTACTCTGACATCATTTCCAGTTGAGTTCTCCCCTGACCCTTAATACGAATCGTCTGCCATAATTTCAAGTTTGTCTCTTTTTGAAGTCGCAATGTCAACTTCATTCTTATCTGTGTTTTATGCCTTGATTTTGGTCTTCAGTATTCAGGCCAAGCCAGAGTTTCCCTCGCCTATTTTCAACCTTGAGGAGTACATCTTCTGCCTGTCTCACTGTATAAGAGATTAGTGAGATATGGCCAGCAAAGTCATATGTCACTAATCTCTTATACAGCAAAAGAGGTACCAACAGGATAAGGTTGCCAGTAGGTAAGATAGGCTCTCTCACGCGGTGTGTCTTGCTAGTCTCATTCTACGTCTTCTGATGTTTTCAGTTTCCCTGCGAAGAGGCTTTGTAGAGCTAACTGTTGGGCATATGTTCTTATCATCAGATATTAAGTGCCATTCTGAGAAATCTAGTGTACTATTAGTCTAATTTTAGTCTAGTTTTAGTTTGTATAGTCTTAGTTTGTTTATCGAGTTGTCTCACTGTATAAGAGATTAGTGAGATATGGCTAGCAAAGTCACGGGTCAGGTATTTTTCTTTGATTCAATTCAAGGAATCCAAAGAGGAATCCATCTTTCTCTTTTCTTTCTGTGGGCTTTCAAGGGTCATATTCCATAAACTATGATAAAAAGGTATGGAGATAAGATATCTCCTTGAAAAACACCAGCTAGTAATTATATGGATTTAGTCTCTCCGTCTGGAGGTAGTACTGTTGTTGTTGGTACTTCGTTTATGTTTCTTACTGACCTTACAAATTTTTTTTAATGTACCATAAAGTGGTAGGATCCTTATTAGCTTGTTTCTGTGGATGGATTCAAACACGTTATTGAAGTTACTAAAGGTTAAGACTACTGACAGAGTTTCCCTTTTACCTCCTTATTAGCTGTTTTTAGGGCACGCATCTGCAAAGAAGTGGTTCTTTCTTTCTAAATCTATATTGATATTTGGGTAGCGAACGATCTATGACTATCGAGTTTGGCTCAACGGCATTCTGTTGTGGGTCTTTACTGGTGATCGCTCAGGGCGATTCTACTGAAGTTGTCGGTTAAGGTGGCATTCCCACATTTTGGTCTCGATGGAATCACTGTCCGTTGCTTTTAGAATTGTTTGTATCTTTTGTAAATTCCAAATGCAGATCATCGATTGGTTTGTATTTCAGTATTTTGTTACAATGTCAACGTTAGCACCACTTTATCAATGTCTTAAAATTTTCATATCTCTCTTATTCTCTGCATGGGTAAAAGTTTCATCATCGATGGGCATGTTCAATAGTTTTGCATTGGTTCTCTTCATCTGACTTTGCCTTGACTTCCTTCCCGTTATTTCATCGGTCAGTTTGCTGACACCAGCATGCTGTTTATCTGTACGGCATTCCTCTTATTTTGTCAATTTTCTGTTATGAGTCTTCTTTCAATAATTCATCATTTACTTTGTTCAATGTATATCTAGGCCTATGATTAGAACATCTTACTTGCATCTGATCTTTAAAACATTGGTTTTCTTAGGAGCTCTAAAGAATAGTGTCATCGCAGTTATTACGACACGGTGATCAGATCTTATGTTTGCAAAGGTGTTGTATGAAGAGCATCCATGAAACTATTTCTTCATTTCATTTTCCTTAAGATATTGTCGATTTGAGATCTATGCTGCTTGCCATGTTATCTGGCAGTGACACCCATGTCAATATTTTACTTTTATACTTCTGCCATAAGGTATTTGCTTCTAATGAAGCAAGGTTTTCTATCTCTTCCTTGAGATACTCGATATTGCTGTTAGTAACTCCAAGAAATAAGAAATTGACACCAGATAGCTCCTTCTATTCCAAGCTGATACTGGGATTACATCGTTATAATGAGGAAAATTATGTGCTGGTACAGATTCAGTAGTAGAGCGCAAATTGTTATGGAAGTGTTGAATTTCTCCATCTGTTGGTCCAAACTGTAAATGCATGTAGTCGTTGGGTCCAATTAAAAATGGGTCATTAAGATCCTATTTAATACTGACTTGATACTGATCATTACATCCTTGGTGCAAGGAGAGAGTTCAGATAAAACTCCTCTTACAACTGCTTAATAATAGTTCAGTGAGTCAGAGTAGGTGATCAGGTACATTCTGTTCATAGCTTCCTGTACTATCGTATCATTATGAATTAAATAATGTTCTTATATACTAGTGATGTTAATGTTGTAGACTTACATTGTTTCACTTAACGCCAATTGTTTCCTAGGCACTCAATGTTTTGACATTACTTTTTAGGGTTAAAATATTCGTCTTTCACCTTAAAAAGTGAGCTATGGCTTTGGTATGCATATCAGCTCCTACCCTTCCAAATGGGTTTCAAGTATTTGCGTGGACCTGAGAGCTCACAGCTCTATTTTGAGAACAGAAACAAGTTTGCAATATATTGAACGTTATTGAATGGGTATTTGCTTTAGAACAGTGCTAGTTAAAAGTTTACAATGCAGGTTGACGTGGAAAGTAATGCATGTTGTGCCATTTCAGATTCTTAAGGCACTGCTGTGCTCTTCTAAAACACATAAGATTAAAGTTGTATAATCGTTGTTTTGAAAAGCGAAGTAACACTCCAAGGAGACTTTTCCCTCTTTTTGCCAGAGCCTCATTGCTTTTCTAGGCTGCTATTTTACTTCAATACCATGTTTCTCCATTGACATAACAAACAGACACAACCAGCCAATTTGAATTCAACGTATTGAGCAAGGTGTCTACTATTATTGGTAGCCTCAACATCTTGGATAAAAGACCTTTTTACATTAAAAATCTTGACAAAAAGCATTCTTACTGATGCTACAGACAGATAACGTAGCACGTAGGGTTATAGTATCTCTTTTGAGAGCCAGCCTCTATGTGTGATTGCCAAAATAACACTGTTATTTCTATAAAACTGTCCTTGGCTTCTGAATTGTTACTTCTGAGTCGGAGAGACTGCCTACCTAATGTCTTAGCTGCATCAAGTAGTTTTCTCACAATCTCTTTATTTTCAATATTATCAACTTTTCTGTTTTAATCATCACGGCACACAATAAATATATTTGAGGATTTTACAAAGGTTATACCTCTGTGTATTTGCCTTCATAGTTGAATGACATCTTTCCAAGGATAGTTCTCAAATGACTATCAACAGTGTCATGGGATGGAAACTGTGAGAGCAAAGTGACAGAGAACACTAACTCCATGTTTCAATAGATATCAATATGAAAATGGCATAACAATTTATGTATTTACATAGTTAATATACCAAACACAATACTTGGACATCTTATAACTCTCATAATTATTCACTGTTATTATTTTTATAAAAAATCAATTTACCTTAATGGTTTTACGCTCTCAAGTATCCATTAACCTTACCAAGCAAACTGTGAAACACGAAAGGACACAATTTGTTAACAAGCAAAGTATTTCAAAGAAAGCAAATGGTCACAAGCAGAATGCGCGCCATGAAAGCAAGCACGGTTGATGCATTTTCATACATCACTCTGGGTTTATTAAGCTTTATCATCATACAATAATCCTCTTCATCTTTTGATGAATTATTGTTACTTAATATAAGCCTGCAGCTCTCAGCCGTGATACAGTGTCTTTGTCGAAGTCTAATAGACCCAGTTTATGAGTTTCTATACGGAGCAAAGAAAATTGTAAAGATAGTTCCTTCAACAATTTGTACATCAACAATGATGCAATCATTTAACTTTAAGATTTGTAAGTATAAAAGTGACATTTATTACAGAAGGATTTTTATCACATGTATCATATGCCAAATTGCATACAAAGACACTCACTCTAGGTCTAAAAAGTGAAAAATTACTCTTGAAGACCATTTAAAGTGGAGAAACACCTACCACATGATAAACTATTGGGCATTTGTTTCTTTTGCTTTTGTCTTTGCTTTTGCTCTTTTCCCTAACTTTTGCTCTTTCTCCGACCCTTCTTTTTTTCTTTTTCTTTTGTTTTTGCTCTTGCTTTTACTCTTGTTCTTGCTTTTTCCTTATTATTTCTTTTGAATTTGGTCTTGATTTGCCTTTTTCTTTGCCTTTGCGTTTATCTTCGCCTTTGCATGTTGCTGTTGTAGCTTTTGACATGATAACATCTGGAGATGTTATCCAAACGTATGTGTTTGTAGTTTCATTCATTTGTCAGGATTACCTATTTCAGTTACCTTTCACGTCCTTAACACTTTTGGTTGTAGTCAGCTGATGATACGTGAAGACGAACTATCGTGAGAAACAAGTTTGAAAGGTACCTTTAGGAGAATTTGAAATGGATGTTGATGGCACAAAACGGAATGCTGTTGTGTATCGGCACCCGGCCAGAAAGATTCGAGACATTGATTTGCAGTGCAGTATTTTTAAAGTGTTGCGTAGTTCACCGTGTCTTATCCCCCGAATGCTTTGTTTGCTCAGGTCTGTCAAAGTCTTCCTACCTGCAGCAGTAGTAATGTTATCTATGTGCTTAAACACCAGTATAGAATACGAAGTGTGGGGAAGATATCTCAAGTGAGGCAATACGTCCCAGCTTAGCTTACGAAAGCCGCGTCTCTCGCACAGAATGTAATCAGAGAGATTACACAAGACTAAAGAGACCCTGAATGCACATTGAAACGGTTGAGTCTGTGATTGCCAATTGTATTGGAACCATTCCTAACTGACCATTGGTTATGGCGATTCTCAGCTTGGCGTTCATCCATTTATTATTATGTGTTAAAAAGGCGGTGGTCATCAAGCTATTGAATACTTTACGTGCAGAGAAAAAGATTGTTGAAAATGCACTTAGCTTAGTAACATTTGAACTCTTCTTCGTTGTTTGTTACTTGTATGATTATTTGTAATGTTTCCCTGTTTTGCTGTATTTAGTACTTTCTTACCTAGTACTTCTTGTGCAGTTTCATGTATTCCAAGACGTCTGACAAAATTTTCAATTCTTACGCATGCTATAAACTTGAGTCAGTTTAGTATATCTGATATTAGTTCTAAAGATTGGCAAACGAAAACCTTTAATCGTAACATAAAGTCTACTTCACTGAAAAGAGTTTCTCAATTTTACTCGTTAGAATCAACCACCATGCCGGTATTGAAATTGTTAACTGTGACCAAGAATGTTATAATTGATAGTGTACTAGATATGTCGGAGACGTTATATTCTAATGATGTAATTGTTTTAGGTAGCATTTTGATATGCAAGATAAATTTAAGGCAAATGTTAAAAGCATCGAGTTATTTTAATTTTTGATCAAAAAATACAAGTATAGAAAGATGAGGTGTGCAGAGCAGCAAAGAAGACAGCAAAACTTAATATCTTGATTGACGTGAAGGTCAAACAGTCGTTCCTAGGAGATTAGTTAACGTAAAGGAAAGAGTGGAAGCAATAACCAGATCAGCGACGGAGGACCACCTTAAAGGCAGCACTGACTGTTTTCAAAAAACTATTTTTGGATAGGATACGATCTAAGTTTCATTTAGCCGTTTTAGTATCGATTCTTATTTTGCGTTTCAAGCCTGGTTTGTGCAGACAGAGAGAATTTGTTCTCGCGTTATTAATGTTTTAGCGCGCCATCAATTTAGGTTGTGTAATTTCCATCTACGTCCGCATTTTGTTGTAACTTTTTTCCTATTGTATTCCATAGCTATAAATTGATTCTCGTGTATGTATTCATTCCTTATGTAGATCGACTGACGAAAAACGGCTAAAAGCTTTCCGATGAAAATCAGTTGCCTGCTGAGTTGTGTTTTCAAGTTCTGCAATACAAATTATATGTTCAAGTATCTTGATAGCAACAGATTATCATAAACTTTCAGCAAAACTACACGGCATACAATCCCAATCCTTCTTTGGAGAACACCGGTCTCGTACGACGTTGTGTTTGAAATGTTGTGTAACCTTCTATCGGATAAGTTTTGTAATTTAGTGTAATGAAAGCGTAGCGTAAAGTTCTCTTATAGAAGTTAGGTACGATCAAGAACTCGAATTTGATTCTTTTGTGATGATCTTGCAAGAATAATTGAATCCACTCTATCAGAAATAGCGTGATGTCATGTGTCAATAACTCTTGATTAGCAGTAGAGAAGGATTTGCTTATGAAAAATGAAGGTATATATTGGATTCAAGTTATCACAGTTGTTTTAGAAAAAGCGATTAAAATTTTTTCAAATTTGGACAATTTCTCTTGTAACTAAAACCGCTTATGTTGAAACTAAGTAAACAAAGCTAATGATAGATATCCTAACGTAGCTATCTCCCTCTTGTTGTTTAATTACAATTGGAATTCGTGAGAAACTAGATAGAAACAACTCGCAGTAGGAAAATATATGTCGTAAGTGCTAATAATTTGGGTGCAAAGACTGTGTCAAACTCTTGCTGAGTACATTCTCTCACAATAATTCGCATTTTATGCAAAGTATGCCATTTTTCGTTTCCATCAGAAAATTCCGGATCCTCGAGTAGCATTAGCTACATCGCTGTAGATAAAAAGGGCAATTTTAACTACTATGGTACTTACGTTTCGAGGGTTGCTGTTGCTTGGAATAGTGCTGCCAGGTAATGTTTAAAAATCAGATAAACTTGCTGTCGTGACCTCCACGTCTGCATACTAATCCTTCTACCACCAAAGAACACTTCAATTGTTAACACTAAACATGTTAGCAAACGCTCTAGAATGTATTTCTTAAAGCATGTAATGGGATTATTCTTAAATGAACCCTCATTAACCAGTAAGTAGCAGAGATTTTGCAAGAGGTTGAACATCGGCAGCATTTTCAGTCGATGTAACAAGTATTAAATTCAAATTTGTCATGTTCCCACAAGTGAATTTAAGTACACTGCATTTACGTAGGGCCATTTCTGTCCTAGGAATATTCAAAGGCGCTTTGCAACTGATATTTACACAGCAGTTCAATCCTGTTGTAAATAGTTCTTTAGAAAAGAACACTAGAGAAATGAAAAAGCATGTCACCACCGGGGATTGAACCCGTGACTCACGCTTTCGCGGCGTGTGCTCCACCAACTGAGCTAGGTGACCTCCGATGTTAGCATACTTCTATTTCTCTAGTCGCCACATTAGCTCCCAATCATTCACCAGTGGACATCGACATCCAGCTCAACGCAATTGGAGACCAGCCTCTCGGCGCCATATGACAATATTTTTTCTGTCCATTGTAAGGGGAAAGCAGCTACTGACAGCTTACATGTTTACCATCATAGCCACGTCCCAATTTTACACCTCAGTACGGTAAAACACAACAGAGTATTTATCTTGCTAAAGGACGTTGCAGAATGTTCATGTCCTGTATTTCTAAATTTTATAGGCCTTTGGCTATAAAGCAGCTTTTTAAATGTATTTACCCAGGAGAGCAGCAAGGCAAGTACGAAATAAGCACTTACTCGATTAAACTCCTTCAAAGTGAATTCGATTTCAGCAATTAAGAATACAAAATAATTTGTTTACAGTTTAGGTGCAATATATCTATGGCATTGAAATAAAAGGAAGTGGGGTAAAAAACACTAAATTTATATGGCACCCTTTCTGTGCTAGGAATATTTAAAGGTGCTTTATAACTGACCTTTACACCGCACTTCAATCCTGCTGTTAATGGAATATTTCTAATTCTTAGCCAGGGGAGTGTAGACACACAGCAGCCCCACACGGCGCTTTCTTCCTATTATAGCATCAATTTGCGTCATGGACTGTGGAAAACTAATATCGACTCTGGAAAAATAATGAAAGTATAATAGCCCTTTACATCTAATGCCACAGATTAAAGATCAAACGTAGAAAAGCAGGGTTTGCAAAGACGTCCTTCCAAAATCTGAACTAAGGAAAATTGCCTTTGACTGAAAGAACAAATCTTGTAAGCCTTGATGAAATGGAATAATTTTGTTCGTGCGTTGCATAAATTTCTTAGTTGCTTTTATAGTCAAGTTAATTAAAGAAAACTGTTATTAGTTTATTATTACTAGCCAACGACAATATAAGGGAAAGAACGAATAACAGAATGCAATTATAGAAGAAAGTATAAGCAATAATATACAAATATAGAAAAAAGTATGAAAAAAGTATAAAAATAGACGACCGTATACCAATACAGAAGAAATTAAGAATCAAATTTTTAAGAATCGTTGAAACTGTCGTATAAAATACTGCTATAAAAATAGCACATTTTAACAAAAGCTTGCAATTCTTCGTCTACCAAACTTCCAACTACTTTTTCTTATCATTACCAAAGCTAACTATAGAATTATGTCCCTAAGTTTTCCTACTTTAGCCTTTACTGATTATACTAGCAATTCTAACAATTTCGGCATCATGCATTTTGACAGGAAGTCATCGTCATAGCAGACTTTGTTTGATTTCTGCATCTCCTTCAAACTTTGCCATCTTGATTGCAAGGCATTCCAGGTTTCTAAGGGTGAGCGTATCTTGCAAACTTCTGATGTGCATGAATGAAACTCATTGTATTGGTCATTTTTAAGTTAGCAAGATATGCATAAATTGTATGAGCCATCATCGAAAGCAGTAATACATACATCAACCTAGTTGCTATACTAAACAATAATATGACATCACCCTTTTCATATTTGTTTAGAATATTTATTTTTTCCTCATTAAATATTACTACTTTCCTACTACAGTCAAACCTGTCTATAGCGGACACCTGCGCTTCCTGAAAAAAGTGTCCGCTATTACCACGTGTCCGCTATATAGAAGTTTTCAACTATATCTGCCTAATTTAGTTAATCTTAATTAATTAATCCAAATAAATTAGTCTGCCTAATTTCGCCAAGGAAAGAAGAACAAAAAGATACATTAATTCATAACAGTGTTTTAAATCTCGTATGTAAACCTAAATAATAAAGCATTAACAAGTATTTTAGGAGGTAGTATTAGTATTTCAAAGAGGATCGTCGGACACGTGCCATTCAACTGGAGTAAATTTGCCTCCATGTTTCTCAAGGTTCCCAACAGTTGTATCCGTGCCTCATTTACAGGGAAAAGAGGTAATATAGGTGCAGGACTTGGATAAAAAATGCCAATGAATCATACTTTTATGGTGATGCTCGTGTGGTACTTTGGTAGGAAAAAGCATTCAAGAAGATAACTGAGAGCACAGATGAAAAAGTAGGAAAGTGTTTGGGATAGTTGCATTGTTCAAAAAATACTTACTGTATCTTGAATTTTATCGGTTTATATTCCTCTGACAACTCAGGGATAACGAGGCTATAGGGCTAGGGGAGCTTAAATAGGAGTAAAATACGAATGTCCGCTATACACAGGTTAATTTTAAGGGAAATGTTCACGCGATTCCAAGAAAATGTGTCCGCTATAACTAGTGTACGCTATAAAACTGTCTGCTATATAGAGGTATTTCAATGAGAGTTTGCCCCTGATTCGGCCCATTCCTAGAAAATGTGTCCACTATTACCAGGTGTCCGCTATATAGCATGTCCGCTATAGACAGGTTCAACTGTATTTCTTTGTTTATGCGTGTATTATAATTTATGTAGTGATACCTTTAGGTCATTAAGTTTTCTCTACTTTTTTATAAATGATTTCTTTCACTTAGTTTTATCCAGCTAGCCATTAGCTTCCTATTTCTCTGAAGATGTCAACAGTAAAGTCAGACAAAATGTTAGTTTAAAAGAGAAAAATATATATATCAGTATGTCTCTTTCTTTGAAGATTATATAGTTTGTTTGTGGTACAAAACAAGAATATTGCACGAAATAGTGCAAACATTGTGTACTGAAAAGCTTTTTTCGTCTGACACCCCTCAGAACACTAACGTCAGAATGACCAAAATGGAATGTGTGAAAGAGTATATCAAAGTGTATTTTGAAGGAGCCAATCACTAAGCAATGTGACTCTGTCATAGGGCAGCACTTGCTTGAGAACCCAGACTGTGCCAAAATGTACACGGACGATTGCTTCTGTATCATAGGAAAGGCCAGGTCTGCATTTCATTTGGCAGTCAGTCCACATAAAAGGAAGTAAACCTTTACTATGCAGACAAATAGAATTCGTTTTTTCGCTAGGCCTATTCAATTAATCTTGTTGTAATGGATGCTGATTGGTCCAAAAACACAAGCCGTTCAGGCAGTCCAATTTCTGATTGGCTTCTTCAAAATACACTTGAGTATACTCATTCACACATTCCATATCGGTCATTCTGACATTAGTACTCTGAGGAGTGTCAGACGAAAAATGCTTTTCAGTGCACAATGTTTGCGCTATTTCGTGCAATATTCTTTGAAGATTCTCAGCCTGGTTGTTATATTTCTAAGCAGATTATGATTTTCTGCCTGGCGTTTCAATTGTTACAATACATAATTATGTATATCATTCGTTTATGCTACGGGTTTTGCCCGTAGGTTTCAGAGTTGTGCAAAATAAGCGTACCTACAAACACTCGGAATACCGTGCAATTAAGATCACAAAACTTAAATCTGGTGAAGAAATTGAAAAATTCTGCAGTAATAATTTCATTTACAATTGAAAGTGTGTCTTTTGAAAAGAACATTCACTAATAAATAGAACTAAAGAAACTGTGGTCTTTATACTTGTCACAGCATTACCAAACATGAATTGTTCAAGATGTTCAGGAGTTTTGAAATGTTTTGAAGACACTAGAGAAGCAGAAATTTTGTCAACCCCAGGGCTCAAACCCATGAAATTAGAAAGTCAAAGACAAGTAGTATACAATACTCACGAAGACAGTGATGAATTATTCTAAAGGAGAAGAAATTGAAACCACTTCAACTATTTGTTTGGTCAGTGATTTTCAATGTTTTCATTAATCTTTTATCATTAAAAGTTAGCAACTATTAAGATGGAAAAGGCTTGTTTATCGTATACAACGTCTAAAGTATACAAAATAGTAAATTATGATTACACTGACGACTTTCCCTTTCTCATAATAATAACCCCATATTCAGGTTTATTCAGGCCTTGAATTTTGAGATTATTTCCTCAAGGTAACTGTTTTAGTTTCTACTGTTGACCTCAGGAGGGTCACTTTTGCCTTGCTGCTTTCTATACCATCATTGCAATATTAGCAGCAAATTCTCCATCTTGCATTATTGCCCTCTTCCTCCTCTTTAAGTGCTGTATCTAGCGACTTTGGCGATGATAAAACTCCACAATTCCCGGTCTCTTATCTTGCCTAAAAACTCAACTTCTCTCTCTGCATTTTCTTGCTCTTCTAACCAGATTTTCATACTCATCACCCAGTTTTGTCTTGGTCTTCTTCTATTTTTCTTCTTCTCCATATGGCCAGTCAGTGACAGGTTTTCTAGCTCCTCGTTCCTCCTCACATGCCCTTAGAACCTTAGTTGCCGAATTCGTACGTCACATACCATCGTAAATTGTAGATAATTTAGAATTTAGTTGCTTAGTGCTTTGTTTGTTAACAAACGGATACTGCCACTTCTAACTCATGGGTTTCTTTGAAAAATAAATGCAATTGTAACATGTAAAAAATATGAAGCAACTAAAGATGGCGACAAACACTGAACACACATTCTCAGGATTATATTTAAATTTAAGGAAGAGAACAAAGGAAAATTCTACCACTTAACACTGAACATAAATTCTCAGGATTATATTTAAATTTAAGGAAGAGAACAAAGGAAAATTCTACCACTTAACATTTCTTGAGAAGAAGTCAATAATATGAATTTCCATCCGTGACTCTGGTTACTACAGTAAATCATGTCATCACCTTGATTCTCTTGTAGGTTATCTTCCGACAGAAAGAAGTAGGATATGCTTAACAAATAAAAACATTAAAAAATATAATGTCTCCAGAAAGGTCTTAAATAAGTTGTAGAAAAAAAATTGGAAGGAAACAATAGCCTCCACATCATCATTATCATCATCATCATTATCATCATCATCATCGTCATTATTATCATCATCATCATCATCATTATGATCATTAGCATCATTATCATCATTTTTATCAAGCTGTAGAAAGAAAATTGGAAGGAAACAATAGCCTCAACATCATCATTATCATAATCATTATCATCATTATCATTATCATCATCATCATCGTCTTCATTATCATCAGCAGCAGTTGACCGCTGTCGAGCAGATAGAACCTACAACACTTGGTCAGACTTCGCGGAGACGTCGTGACTGGCTTCCAGATCTGGAGTTTTGATGCCTGTCTCTCTTAAGAAAATATCATACTGCCTACTGCACACAAAATATCATTCTACTTCACACATGAAATAAACATCAACAACACAAATACAGATAAAAGCCGTTATCAAACCCGCTTATGATACATCCTGTCAAAGTTGTACTTTATCGGGTCAATACTCTCAAACGAAGCTAGTCACTGTTTACTATTCATCATCGTTGATATAGACTGAACCTTGTCTTCAAAGTATGCTGTTGGTTTAATCCCCTGTTATAGCTGGTTGCCTACACATAAGACAAGATGGGTTTGGACCTCAGTATCAACAAAACCGAGAGCATTACAGTATCTTAGAAAGAACTGCCAATAGGTCACCTCACCATCAATACAGGTCTAAAGTTTTGACATCTGTGATTTGCAATTACCTCCAGCAGTATGTGCAAAGATGAGACTTTGAAGAGAATGGTACATGCGAAAAACTCCTTCTCAAAACTTCGAGCCATGCTTAACAGCAGAAACATAAAATTGGACTCTAAAAAGAGGGTGCTAAAAACCTACGTATGGACAGTCTTGACATATTGTTGTGAATGTTGGACCATCAGCGAAGAAATTAAAATGAGACGTCAGAGATGTGGTTTGCAAGGACGGTTACTTCGAATTTCATGGACGGAACAGAGATCAAATGATCAAGTTCTTGCCTTAGTAAATACAAAGATGACACTTCAATACAATGCGTCAAAGACAGATGCAATTCCTTGTTTCCTTTATAAAACACCGTCAACTGGAAAGATTGGCTTTTCTAGGAATCAAAGGCAAAAGAGCGCAATGAACTGAAAAGAACATATCTGCAGTCTCTTAACATGTAGGTTACCAATAGAAACTTTGCCTGCAACGAACTTTTCAATACATGTCGTGAGATTAAAGTGGAAAAACGCATGATCGCCGATGCTTGTATCAGGTCCAACACTTAAGCAACCAATCAATCAATCCATCAATCAATCAATCAATCAATCAATCAATCAATCAATCAACATTCCCCTGTTTTAACTCGTTGCCTACAAATAAGACCAAAGGATTCCTTCTGGGGCTCAACGAAGTACTTCTAAGCATGGACGTAAATCATTTAATTGGTCATTTTAAATTCTTCGTGTGCGGTGACTCTTCCATTTCTACATTTCTCGTGTTTGCTTTCATCAAAAACTGGATTGTAAACTCTCTGTAAGAGCTTTGTATCGTCAGCCAGTAAGAGAATATTTATCTACCTCTCAATAACAGCAAGGAATACATCTTTTCATGGTAGTCCTTTAGATCTTTAATGCCTTTATTTAACGTTCTCGTGTTTATTGTATTGTTTTGCCTGCAAATCTCTTCTTTATTGTTATTCTACTATTACTGATTACTATTACTACTAATATTTTACTTTATTGAACCTTGTTTTGTTTTGTCTTGTTTTTGAGTATTTTCAGGGTGTTGTTTGAAAATTTTGTAGCTTTCTATAAGTTTGATGGTACAACAACAAAACTATTAGAGGTACGGAAGGATGTCAAATGAAGTCAACTGTAAAATTAAGTTCAGATTCCCTAAAGTACAGTAGACATCAAGTTAACAATAGTTTGCAACAGTTAATTTCAAAGCTGAGATCTTGAAATGAGAATTGACCGCACAGATGTAGCAGAATATAAAAGGAATCTGACCGTGGAACTAAATGGCTACAACATTACCTGTAATCTGAGGAATTGCATGGCACAAAAGGCATCCATGCTGACAACTAACAATGTGTGATCAATAAGCATGACTTGAGACATCGATCTTGACCACAATTTTCAGCAACATCTAGCGGCCACTCACGAAGCCAAATTAATTCAAAACACATTCTACAGTGGTAGAGCATTAATTTGCTCCAAGTTGAAAATGAGAGACGTTCGTATCCTTGTAGAGAATGGACAAGGTAACCAGCATGAGCTCAGACAGAAACAATTGTATGAAGTATTCAGCTGACTCAGATCACAGCATTAGTGGTGCTTCAACTTTGACTGAGATTCTTCTCCCTAGTTTTATTCCAGTGAACATCTCATCGTTATAATTACATGAAGAAAGCACAATAATATCAATTCACGCAAGTAATCATCATTGATCAAGTGTATATATAGAATGTATTGTAACAATTAAGAGAATTGTTTCTTTAAGTGGAGGCGCCTTTATATTCATCTGCTATGACTTCATGAGAGTGGTAGATCTCACGCAAGAATTTGCAGAACCTTTATTTGAGCGATCGACTCAATATCAATTGCAGTTGAAATCCGTGCTCTAACTAACAATCAAGTTCTAACAAGAAATACACGAATAGAGTAAAGAGGATTAGTTTAAGATATATAGCGTATGTTGTCTTTTTTTTTAGTTTTATGCAATCTTGCATCATCTAACAAGAAAACTGACAGGAAAACATTGATCAAAAGGAAAGAAATAAGTAAAGCAAAATCGGTATAATGAGAATCTTTTAAAAAACAAAGACGAAGAACTACAGTAGACCCGACGTCATTTTCATATTCTTGTCTTCCATTATCTTGGAATCCGTGCTTCAAGAGGGCAACCTCTCGGTAACCAATTCTACTCGCCGTTGTTTCCTGTTAATACTTAGTCATATCCGGATCCTTCCCCAAAAATAAATATTGCTATCACAGACGCGAGTGAAAATGTTTCCTTATCAACCCAATTTGCAGCCTAGACTATGTGATTGGAGCACCAAGACAACATTTCCACGGAGGCATGGCAAACAAACCTTAAAGAGGGATATTTCCATTAATGGGTGTGGCGTCCAAAAGTTATTTTACTACGTAATGTCGAATATGTCAAAAGAAAACTGACTAATTTAACATAGCACTGCCATAGTATTCAAATATTGGCATATTGCCTTTTATGTTCACTTAAAAAGGCATGAATTTTTGGTCTTACCAATTGAGGTGTGACAATTTAGACAGAAATAGACCTAAATTTATACTGAATCAACCTCATGTGAGAATAGCTAGACGTATGCCATGTATTCAAGATCGACATTTTACTAGGCTGTAGAAAAATGCCCTTAATTCAAATAAATTACAAATGTTTGATATTTAATATCTTTAGAATGGATTTTTTTGCAGATTAACATAATCAAACCCCAATAAAAATGGCGATGAATGGCGATGAAGAAAATTACAGCACTTTTATTAAAGCTACTCTTTGTTACCAATTTCTACTTTCTACATATTCGAATATTCAAGAGTTTTCAAAACTGATGCTTCGAATGTCTTCAATTGTGGTTAAACACAACTTAAGGTCATTATTTGAACTAAAAGAAGAAAGTAATCATTATTAATTAATCACTTCATTGAATCAGTAACTTGCGGATAGATAAGTTTAGCCTTTTCCGACGTATTCGTGACGCAAATAGTCTTCGCCTGTCATACCTGTCTTAGATAAATACTGTTGAATGGATACGTTGGATAGTTTGTACTTAAGTTTGTATCTAAACACACACAAATATATCTATATAAATAAATTATATATATATGTGTATATATGTATGTATATGTCTGGCACTGATGAAGGCTCAAAGCCGAAACACAATAAATATTAATTAATTAATTTCCCCGTACCCA
>JAAAKM020000071.1:6844-18652 GCA_010016025.2 Alatinidae sp. Z8VKAUB7J3 | reverse complement strand
AAACAAACTGTCTATAAACGAACTGTCTATAAAACAAACAGTCTATATAACGAACTGCCTATAAAAACGAACTTTCTTTAACATATATTTTTGAGTTCCCACTAAGAGGCCATTATAAGGGGTTGCGGTATAGTGCAATATGCGGGCATTAGTAGTAAAAACATCACTTTAGTCTCCATTACCATACGAGAAGATCCAATCCCCTCTTCATGACAGTTGAAGGCCGTGCACAAAGAAAAAAAATGAGAGAAGTAGTTTACCAATTGACAGCACAATACTTGTTTTCAAATATTCTGCGGATTTCTTGGTGTAACAGTTTAAATCTAGAAAACAACTTAACCCTTTCTGTGACTACATTGATTCAGGAAATACGAAGGCATCTCAGAGTACATACCCCAGATCCTAATATTAAAGCATTTGATATTTAAAACATGAAATCATATACAAATACAATGACTAAACAGAGCATAAATAGAATCCAAAACGATGTAATAAGTTGCATCCAAGGTGGAATAGAGGGAGGGGGGTTGTCACTCCCTCCCACACCCCAAAACTCTGAGGATTTTTAAGCTTAATACATATCAAAATATTTTCATGACCTGGATACACAATTTTCTTTTTCAATTTACGTTCCCCTTTTACATGTATAGATCTTCATGTCAAGCAATGTTGGATTGAATTAATTAATCACCAACCCAATTTAGCGATGAAGGTAGAAAAAAATTATCAGGTTTTATTTGAAGGAGCTCAAAGTAGAAGAATTTAGAACCAGTTTCTGGTAAATGTTATTATAATCCTAATTTATTGAGTTATCTATTTCGAGTTGACTGTTTGAAGAGCTTTCTCCTTCTCTAGTTTAGGATTAGTTTTAGAGCAAATGGGATTTTTAAAACGATATAAAATGGTAATGTAGTTTGTCAATTAAATAATTAGGAACTGTCGTCACAAAACTGGAAGTTCTTTTACAATATTTCTTTTTTAGGTGATACCATTCTAAAAATACAGGGCTTATTTTACGAGCACCAGAACGATTTTCATTTCAAAGGCTGGGAGGGGAGTGTACCCACGCCCCTATTCCACTCAATACGGGAATACAGGAAACACAACTTTGTCAGGAATAATTAAAGCTTTCCAAGCTCTATCTAAAAGATAAACACGACACGAATATAACAAATACGAAAAGCTACCCTTAAACGACGGAAATTTCTTAATTTTACGAGAAGAAATATCCTAAGGCTAAACGAGTGCAATATAAAGAGCAAAAAGGGTAACTTGGAGGCTGGGTAGGAGGATTGAGAATGAGAACGAGGCTATGGAATTTTCCGGACTGTATAAATCATTATAGAATAAACTCTTCTACAAAATGTAAATGCAAAATGAAATCCATAATTATTCGTCTACCCATTCTCTCATACTGCACTCTTAAGACAACTTAATCTACTATTCTGTTTATAGAGATGAGGGAGACAATTTTGATTGCCATCGCTGGAAAATTACCTCTACAATTGGGATCAACCATTCTATTGCTATAATGTAACAAAGAATTATCTAACTACCACTACATTTCAAATAAACTGAATTGAACTGTTTATAGAATAATCCAGATGATGCCACGATGTCCAAATGTCGAGTCTCGAACATAACATCCTCATAGCCACGTTGTGAAACAATAACTTGAAATCAATCAGAACATTGCACATTGCAGGTAAGAAGTACATTCTATGACTGGCAACCTAAATGATGCTGCCATCAAGTAGGAAAATGGTTGATACAGCATCCGTTGGCAATGTAATAGTCACACTTTTTGTTAGCATGTGGTGACGCGACAGCGCTGCACCCCGACTGGAACCCCATGTCATCGTCTAACTCAACCTCTAATGGAAAATTAAACGCCTGTTGCATCAGACTCAATGCAGATCATTTACCAATACTTGATATGTGTCTGCTATAATATCATTCCATTATGTTAAAACCCTATGGCAGAAGAGTAATACTATTTTAAGATATCAACTCAGTAACTCAACGTAATATCAAGATTCGTAAAAAGGATGGCCCTCGGAGTTCTTACTGTCAACTATCAAAGTTTAAAACACCTAAATTATCTGAAATGGAATTCCAAAACTGCGTCTACCCCTTCTATATGTCCACAATGCATTCAAGTTCACAGATGTCTTCAAGCACGCCAATTCGATCATTGTTTATATTGGCAAACTGTGATACGCATGCGGCTCTGCCATTTCAGTCTTTCTATTGCAGTCCATACACCCAAATTGCAAGGCTATTTCCACTTTCTGTGCTCGATGTTATAAAACGACGGAAATCCATTTTTGTCCCATTCTTATAACTACCGTATTCCATCAATATCACACCGAATAATCTGACAATACGATGCATCGAAAGGTACAGATGTACCAATGCCTCGTAAGTCCGTGAATTGTTAACATGCCACAGTATCGAATGCTGTTACAGGAACAGTGTCTGCTGAAAGTCGGGCAAATCCTTTTCAATTAAAGGCAAACTTGATTCGAGCTTGTTTTCACAAGGAGCTCAGTACTCCAGTTCATTGTCAACAAGAGAACATCGAGAAGCTGTTCATCCTCAAAGAACATTTTATACATTCCGGTGGTGAATTGGTTTTCCGAAGAACATTGATACTCGCAAATTTGGTTTCCTTTGTAATTCGTTCTTTCAACATGCATTCTTCTCTACATAAGAGTACAGCAACTACAATCCTCTTCTTCTTTTAACGGTTTTTCTGTAACATCCTTCTTTAACAACGTTGTTGTTTCCTTATCAGAATCATCCAGTTGCTGTTTCCCATTCTCTCCGGGTTTAACATTCGTTTCAGCTTTAGATGGTGATGGCTCACTATCTTCGACTGTAATCAAGGGTTTAGTTTCTTCTTCTTTTGCTTCAGCGGCAGTAATTTCATCAGGATTATCTACATGTAGAACAGCAGCACCCTCTGCTCCCTCACCGTCAGCCTTCTCTTCGATCTTTTCATCAATATCTTTAGTCTCCCCTTCCACAATAGTAGTCACTGTTTCTACCACTGTAACCGTTTCACCTTCTTTCTTTTCCACTGTTTCAGTTGTTGTAATTGTTTGAACAGTAGTTGCCTCCTCTGTTTTGCTAATTTCTGTGACAGTCTCTGAAGTGACTTCAACTGTCTTATCTTCATCCTTCTCTTCACTCGTAGTGGTTATTGCAACTTTCTCCACTGTAACATCTGCCGTTGCTGGTGCATCTTCCACTGCCTTCTCCTTCTCATCATCAATGGCATTATCCTCACTGCTACTACTGCTGCTGCTACTGCTTCTCTCTTTGGCCTCTTCTGAAGCAGCAGGCGCTACGGCTTCACTGACCTCAGCAGCTTCAACCGCTGTCACTGTTTCATTTTCTTCTGTTTTTACAACCTCTGCTGATTCACTCTGCTGCTCAATCGCTTCAGTAGGTTCTGCTGCAACATTTGTGCTCTCAACTTCCACCGTCTCCACCGTTGTCACCACCTCACCACCATCAGCTTCCACCACTTCAGTAGTGGTTATCACGGTTGTTCCGTCAGCTTCAGCACTTTCTGTTGTTGTTACCACAGTGGTAACACCGTCCTCTGTATTCTCAGTTGTTGTCGTCACATCACCATTTTCTTCCACCGTTTCAGTGGTCGCTTCGTTACCATCGGTCTGATCACCTACAATAGTTGTTATGACGGTTTCCGTCACTATTGTCTCCACTCCAGATTCATCGACATGACTGGAAACTGATTCGGTAGTGACAGTTGACACTCCCTCTTCGTTCTTTTCAACAACTGTCGTACTTTCAGTCACATTGTCCTCAGTAGATTTATCTGTGATATCTATAAGAGGAGAGACGTCCTTTGTATCATCACTTTCACCATCAGACCCAAGACCGGGTGTTGCATTCTCCGATTCAATTTCGCTGTCTTCACTAGGTGTGGTTATAGTAATTGGTACAGCAACGATGACATTATCGCTTTCCTTTTTGCTTTCATCGTCACTTGACTCATCACTGCTAGATGAAGACGAAGAAGAAGAGGAGGACGAGGTTTGCCTCTCCTCGTTTGCTTCCTCGCTAACTTTGGCAGTTTCACTCTCCACACTTTCACAAGTAACGTCTGTCTGCGCTGTTGTACTTTCCTCGACCACGCTGTCTTCTACATTCTCACTTTTGGATTCATCGCAGCTTGTTTTTTCTTCTACGGTTTCCGTGCTTTCGACTATTGTAACAGATTCACTAGCTCCACTAATTACGATGGTAGACGTTGTCTCCGTAGTCGTCGATTCAACAGTTTGTAACTCTGTGGTTTCTATCGTTGTTTCTTGGCACTCGACATTGTCCCCATCCAAGCTACCACTTTTTCCTATCTGATAATCTACTGAAAACTCACTCGCTTCTCCATTTTGAGTCATAATTTCCTCGTGCGTTGACTCCATGTTCGTAGTGATCGCTTCTCCCGAAACTAAAATGTCTGCTTCTGCTCCATTGCCAACAACATTTGAAATATCCATACTTTCTCGTGTGCTTTTTATCTCGTTTTCAGTGGCTTCAGTTGTGACAATAACACTTTCTAACGTTCCCTGTTCAATTTCTAGTTCAGTTGGATGAGAATGATGGTCAATAGTAAAAAGCCGGTCCTCCTTACCACTATCGACGACCTCCGATTTCTCTTGAGTGAAAATCAACTCCTCATGGTCAACTTGCTCAGCGAACGCCTCGCCTAATGTTGACATCTGATCCCTTTCCAATGTGCTCAAATCGCGGACTTCGATATCATTCTTCTTCTCATTGTACAATTTCACAACATTCGTCTCCTGACCCGTAGGTTGGATGACTTGTTCGACTGGCTCCTCTTCCCATCTTACTGGTTTATCATTCACATCTTGCGGTCGCTGGCTAAAGAGCGGAACCGTCTCTTTGTCTACTTCAATGCCAACTCTTACACCATCAGAACTATTTAGCGATGAACTGGTCTCGACATTAAGCTGCTCAGAAACAGTTCCTTCCGCTTGTTCGTCAACTAATTGCGATTCAGTTACGGTTGTAGAAATGATTTCATTTACCCCGATGCTTGGCGAATCGTCATCTCCAATTTCGCCGCAACTACAATTCTCGGCGGGTTGACGTGCCAGTACACTATCCACCTGCCCGTCGTCAGATTGTAGAAAGATCTCGTGATTCACTTCGACTGTCTGTTTTTCGACATGAAGAACATCATCAGTACTACATACTTGTTGATTAAAGAGAGTACGATCGCATTCAATCGATCCATCTTGCTCATTTGTTACGAATGTGTTTTCAACATTAAAATGCTCACTATGAGAAAAGTCATCCATCGTTATTTAAGAGCCTTTTGAGAGTTCATAATATGCCTAACAACTTCTAGATAACCACAGTCAACTAACAATTAATCAACGTACGGGCGAAATGAGGTTATTCCTATGTATTTGGCTGGTAGATCTAAACAGAATATTTAGACTGACAATTTTAAGCCTTTGCTGAAGGTTGATTTTACTTAATGTATATATGTTCCACCTTGAAAAATTTCAAAGAGCCAAGCCCAACTTTGCACTGAGTGTGGCACAAAGGCCCAGCGAAAACCCTCAACATGGTTAATCTCCAAGCCATGTGGAAGTTAATCCTACCCTTCTTTCTAAAGCTTGTCTATTGATATGAGTAACTAATGTATGTAGGATTGGGGAAATTATTATCCTGCAGGCAGCTGCTCTCCTGCTCATGGCAGACTCAATTTATTCGAGTCTACTGTAGCGTTAAATCCTGTTTCGCCTTGACTAAACCTCAGAATGGCGCAAGCAGAAAAGGAAAATACAAACTCTTCAAGGAACTAAGAATTAAATCAGGTTGGAGAACATGTACAATTGTGGATAGACTCTTAGTAACCAGTTGATAACGGTGGTTATGGTGAGATAGAGAAAGGACATGCCATGATCAACTCCGACAGTGTACAACTTTCCTCTATTTAAAATGGATGAAGATGATTGTTTAGTTTCATAGTTTCCGGTCACGAAGACCATTTACAAAATAACAAGAATGTATATGAGAGAAAGGCAGACTCTTGGTCTGTTGCGTTATTACTTGATTTCATTGCGCTCTGAAAGGTGCGGCATGGAAGGGCAATACTGGTAGCGTCAACTAACTTCGATTTTCCCTGAATCCAAGAAAAAGGATAAAACTTTATGAATCAACTTATTTTTAATCTTATAAAGAAGCTCCTAATCTGCTCACATGTTGTGTTGACTGGGATATGGTATGCAAGCAATCTTACGGACTTCGTTATACCAATTTCCGTTGGCTCTGTCCACAAGGACTGAATCTTGCCTTCTTAAAGTCAGCTCTCATACTTAGCAATCTTGACATTTTTTCTACCCTTGGTAATTAAAATGTCTTTGTTTTATCATGAAACGCCTTCCACCAATGATCAATCCTTGTCAGTGATGCTAAACGCCACTGAATTTTCATAAAACCGCGTGCTGTTGAGCACTAGGGTCTTAACGGCGATCTCAGAGTTAAGCGCCCGGATCTTGAATAATCATGATCTTACCAAGGCCCAAGTATTTCTTCGCTGATATTTATAATTACATAGACCAGATTACAAAGATTCCATATTCAATACATGGCTAACCTATTTCGCAACCAAAACATGAATATCTGTGGCGTGTTGTTTTCTTCTCTTGGCATTCCAGCTCGATAAAAATCTCCCGCGTGAAAAGGGAAAGATTCCTAAAGAACTCAAAAATCATCGCCGCGAGTAAATGCATTCACTTTCTGTGGTTCGAATTCAGCTTTACATATTCAACCTTCTCATCTCATAGAGAGTGTTCATTCGCTCTCCTACTAATGACCGTAATCAAAGCCCAAGCTGCAGTTGATTGCTCTTTAATTGACAAACACAAGAAATCGTTTGAATCATGCCTTGAATAGCCTGAATCAAAGATCTCATATTTAGAGAAACCAAGTTATCCATATTTAAAGAGCTCTTATACAAGTTGAATTATCAACAAACAGTTCATTTCACAGCGAGAGAACTTTCAAGAGGGGCAGATATTCGGGTAGTCAACAAATCCCAACAAACGCTAACAATTGGACTACTCGTATTTTCATCTTTGCCTACGCTGGCGCTTACAGCTGCCCAGTCGATCAGATCAAACAACTTAAACTTAATACATCTGAGCCAATACTATTCAATAGGAAACAAACAAATCCGACTGGCAGTAGACCACACCTTGGCCACCACAGACGAATCAGCCACTTTCGATAAATTTGCAGTGATGAACTAAAAGTGCCGTCTACCAAATAATGTATGACTCAACACAAACTTGAAGTATTGATGTTGTCGTAACTATTAACTAACAAGGGAGTACTTCTCGAAATCAAATGACGGTGAAACTCTTCTTGCCACAAATAGCCTATTTTTAGAAGGTGATTAACAGCTATGAATCGCACATTTTAACTTAATTATTTATCAAAGATGCCTTCTGTTTGTCCAATCTTTCTTGTCTTTAAAACATGTGCTTTATGCTGCCATGTTGTTTTATGTTTAGAGCCCCATCTGCTTTCCATTCTTTTAACCTGGCAAGATTCAAAGAATGCGATGCCAAAGTTTCCAATGGTACCAGGTGCTGCTGGCAATGCTTCGCCTGCTTGCATTAGACAATGCCTGTCTATCGTCTGTCTTAGATTGTACGAAATAATGCCTTACAGCCTAAAAGGTATAGAAAATATTATCCGTATTTACCTCACATTGCATCCCTGTGGATGAATCATCTCAACAGATCATGCCCATTGCCAACACGTATTCTTGTGACGTCATACGTTATGATCTTCTGTTGAAAGGGACGCAGATCAAATTTTAAAAAAATATTTTCACGATATAAGCAACTCATTTTTTATCCCCTGGGTTACAATTTATTTTGGAAAATGTTGTTAAAAGCGTTATTTATATGTAAAAAGGGGGGAAATGTGTCTCGAAGTCGATTTTTATATAAAATTTATTCAAATTCTGCCACGTTCCAAGAAACGCTTTTAAAATATGCTTCTGTTCCATCTGAAATCAGTCACGTTTGTCAAATTGTGTTGTACTTACTCTCCTCCCGAGATACGACATAATTTCTAATAGAGTATTAAAGATATATGAATCTTTCTAGGGTCACTTTGACAGGGTTTGAAAACCCCTTAATTTGTTTAGTGTTTATCTTAGATAAGATTTCGGTAAGAAGATATGATGAAGCGAACATACGTTTTCCTTCAGGGAACTCTGTCCTACGGCAAGTATAATGGGCATAAAATGCCTGCCATTAATATCATATCATTTATCATGTTAGTTTATCAAACAAGATCAAAAGGACAATTTTTGTAAACTGAAGACGTGTATTAAGAAATATATAATTAAAAAACAAATAAATAAAGTAAAGTATTAAAAAAAATGGATTCTTGGGATGATAATAATGTATTTCATGGCCTAGATAAACATCCAAGCGGCTCGCCAATTGTAGTTTATCTAACACAAACGCACAAGACCCCAAATTTAAAATGGTATTCGGTCGATTAAAAAACGATATTCATTCTGTTTTCTTGCTTTCCATGTTTTCAAAGAAAACATGGAAACCAAACTTTGTTATGGAGTTCCTTCGTATCTTTTGCGGGTTCAGTTTGCCCCTAGCTCCATCATGCTGCTAACTCATGTACTGTAAGGGACTAATAGTCAATTGTGGAAAGAGTGATCTCTCTTGCAAACGGTGGTAATGATGAGTTATACGATAATCCTGTTGCTGCTGCTGCTGCTGCTGTACCTAACAATGACTATGACGATGATGACGATGATGATGATGAGGATAATGACGGTGATGATGATGATGATGATGATGATAGTGATAATGATAAGGATTCTAATGATTTGTGTTGTCCTAGTAACTTATGCAAGTATTTTGCCTCTCCAGTAATCCAAGACCTAAATATACGAGCCCCGACGAATGCAGTTTGCTGTGAACATATGAACACACACTTTCCGATAATGAAAAGTCCAATGGCGTTATTCAAGATTACACTTTGTATGTGCAATTATGAAAATGTTTATCCCTATGAAATAAAACACACTCTGTCCCCACGTGACCTAATCAATATCTATTTCACTGACAACACTTTGCAAATATTTATTGTGTCTAGTTTTCGCAATCTTCTGAACGATACCAAACTCTTGTATAGACTACGATTATACTGCAAGGAGATAGTCACCTTAGCAACGGCTGTATTGCAAGGATTTTCCGTCACGTTGCTTGCTTTTCCAACGAAAGTCAAGATGTACTCAAGGGCAAACGGCTTTCAATTCACAGAAAGTTTCGAACAATCTATAAACGATATTGTAAAGGCTTTGCCAACCAAACGAATTTGTTGTCAACAAGGACCCTTAGACAAGATTATATGCTTTGACGTGGTGCAACCAAGTGTAACCAGACTGATTGTAAATGCATGCTCATTTTCAGCTCAGGATATCAAGTTTAGAGAAGCATGTGCAACGACAACGCCTGGTGTAAGATGAGCCTCATTGTGGTTAAGAGGATTGCTTCACATCCTTGCCATTTGCTATGCATCAAGTTACATGATCCTAAGTGTAATGTAATCAGAGATGATATCTTGTATAGAGACTCAATATGCGTCCAGAAAGGATAGAGCAAAACGATCGTGAGTATTGCAAAACGAGACAATACCGAAAGAGTAGGAGGGTCACGCTGGTTGACAAAGTTTTGCATAATGGCCTTTTAGCTGCCTGGGCTTGAAAAATGTTGTTGGGAAAGTAGAGTAACAAAAGTGCCAGGTTTTTGTACATACAGAGTTTATGAAGCATACAGTTCTTTGTTTTACATTTGTACCAGTCTGTTCCCTAAACCAGGCTCCGTTGTTTCCCAGACTAGTGTACTTTAATACGCCCTATAATGCAGAAGGAAAATGGGCCTGAATAGACATGCAAGGCAACTCAGAGCAACGGCAAACAAGAAACGACAGCCAGCCATAAATGATATCTTATCCCTACTAGACGATACATAAGAGAGATAAATCATGTCAATTCTTGTCTTTTTAATTGCATAGATTAATTTCAAATGACACCTGTTACTAAACCTCTTGGTAACAAGATGAATCAAAGTTGTAAGTGAGAAATAACCAATAAAGAAGCGTCGAAGAGGACGTCTCTGATCACGGTTTCCTAATGAACGTCATCCAGTTTGTTTGACATTTCGTGGAGAAACTGCTCTCCCAATTGCCTTTTATCGGCTTGTCGTGTTCTTAAAAGTGTGTTCTCTAGATCAGTGCTTTGGGACAATTCTTGTAAAGGATGACAAACATCCAATGTTTGCGTTCGTTCCTAATCACTTTAGTGTCAAAAAGAGTAAGAATATCAAAATAGAAAGGGACATATAGATATTTGTCAGAAATGTACGCTCATATAAGTTTTTGTCAAGAGAAATAAAAGCCATTCCAAAACAATACACTTTCTCCTTGGACAGTAATGGAACATGATCGTAAATGTAATCATCAGTAAATTCAAGGGAATACATTTCGCCGACCACCATGACAAACAGTCACTGGGGGAGGGAGGGGGGTTGCTGGGACTGGTTCTATTCACAATCTTATAGTTTAATCACAATTTTTATTGGATGGCACTTTCATTTTCAAAGTATAGTCCTATTCTATTTATATTTGATCTTGAGAGAAGCGCTTACTTCAATGATGTATAGCATTTTAAACACCTATGATACTTCCGTTTAGTAAAAATGTTTACTGTTACATTAGTTTTGAATTTTCAAAATAAGACACTTGTTCGCAGTTCTGTAAATACGCACACGATCCCATAACCTGTTAAAACATTCTTTAATTGAACAACTGACTACAGAACTTTGTCTTTTACATTACAAACGGTGCATAAAATGTGTTTGCTCATGAAAGGCAGTACAGAATAATATGGAGGAAGAGATGCCCGCGCGGCCTCGTTAATATGGATTTTTTTATCTACTGTTAGAGCACTCCAGTTCTTTCATGGTGAAAGTATAGCAGAAACAACTTGTTTAATGCCATGAATCATTATCCTGAAGAATTGTATTACATTAAGTATGCACAAGGCATTTACAAAATCCGCGAAAAGCGTTTCTTTGTTGTCACATAACAAATTCCAATCTACTTAACTCAAAGTACGATGAACATGGTTTCGTTTCCATGTTGCTATTCAATTTGCTTCTCTTAAATACAGCCTCGGGAATTTTATTGTAAGCTCTTAGTACGAAAGATCAAGGACAAACAGAAACAAAGGTCTCTCAACGTCTTGCTCAAACTTGTTACCGTAGGAACGTCATTTACTTACTCCATTGGATTTTCCTCAAAGCAAATCCTTTAAACACATGCAGTTTGTACCTCGGAAACTGCCGTCTTGTCATTTCATTTATTTCCTAGCAGAGAGGATTGGAGTGGGATATGAAAGCAGCTGGTTCTTACTCTCCATGCGCAGTTAAGAGATGAAATGCGGCGCATTACTCGATAAGCTTGCTGCTTGGATGACTGTCTGCGTTCAAGCGTAGCTTTGAAAAACATTTTTTCTCATCAACAGTCTAACATTGCGCCATTTGATATCGGACGATGTAGAGAAGTGTCGCTGCTAATGTTGAGAAATCGGGTAACACGATAAAGCAATAGTGACAGTCAAAAAGGTTCAAAGCGGACTTTCTGATTTACCGCCATTTGCAGGCTTCAAGGAATGAGAGACGCTCGTGGTTGAAAATCATA
>JAAAKM020000070.1:5581-35014 GCA_010016025.2 Alatinidae sp. Z8VKAUB7J3 | reverse complement strand
AGAAGGTTTGTACATCCAACAGACCACGGCCATAATTTCTGATATTATTAAATTGTTGATACATGTCTCATACGAATCTAATCACTGAAAATCAGTCCTTACGAATATCGCGTGTCTTCTTCTTTGCAGAGAAAACACCTACTTACCCAGTTTGGCAAATTCGAAGCTTTTAATAAATTTGAATTTACAATTTGACGTCATTACATTAATGAATTGAAATCATGACGTCATGTTTACAGTTCTTCTAGATGAAGCGTTCTACAATGATAAAGAGGAGAATATCCCAGAAGTCAAACCAATGAAAGTCCAGAAAACCTTTACAAGTGCAGAGATAGAAAGGGCAGTGAAAAGACTTAAGACTGGAAAGAGTGCCGGAATTGAAAAACTCAATAGTGAACTGATCAAATGTGGACCAAATATCATATTTCAGGGGATAGCAGATATATACAATATCATGGCAGAAAAGGGTGGCTTTCCTACAGGTCAAGGAAGGCATCTTGATACCCCTACCCAAACCAGGGAAGAAACCAGGTCCACCATAGAGGATGTAAGAATAAGTATTAAAATAGGTCCAGAAATATCAGAGCCATTTACAACTAGCATTAGAGTACCGCAAGGAGACTGTCTCAGTCCCATCTTCTCAAGTATATCTTGCAGATTTCTTAAGAAACACAAAGAAAATATTCAACAAAATCCACCTTAAAGATCACAATTACTTCAAGCAAATTATCACAGAATACACACAGGATCAACAATATGCTGACAACATAGAATATGCCACAATATCAAATGAAAAGAAGACTATAATCCTAAATCAAATACCACCAAAATTGAAAGAAAAGAACCTAAATGTCAATAACAGCAAGACAGAAGAATATGAAATTCATAGGGAAGGAGCCACAGAATGGCACAAATGTATTTACCTCGGAAGTCATTTCCACACCGAAAGTGACATCAACAGAAGGAAAATTCTTGCTCAGAGCGCATTCAACAAGCTTAAATATGCCTTTGAAAGTAAGAAAATATCCCTATCACGATACTACAAACAAGTCACGTGAAGAGTATCTTCCTCTACAACAGTAAGCTGTGGACAACCACAAAGAAAATAGAAAATGAAATAGATGTGTCCCAGAGAAAGCTGCTGAGACAGATAATGAACATCAAATGACCGAAGAAAATAACCAATGAAAAATTTATAAGGTAACCAAAAATGCTCCGTGGAGCAAGAAAGTGAAAAGAAGAAGACTGAAGTGGTATGGGCACACGATGAGACTACAGACAAAACACCAGCTAAAAGAGCCTGAGAAAATACCAGAGATATGTCAGAGAGCCCAGAGGGAAGACTAAAACAACATGGCTTGAAACTGTAGAGAAAGATACGAGCAAAATTAAGGTGGTTCTAATACGTGGTGGTAGGCTACAGCAAATCGGCACAGAGCAAGCTGCACAAAATAAGGTCATGTGGCAAAACCTGACTCGGCGCGCTATGTCTTCCTAGCAGACGAAAAGGTGTATTAGAGAGAGAGAAAGAGGTGAAATATTCCTTATTTGTTTGTATGATAGACGCATGAGCAGACGCTAGGGTACTACAAAGGTCTTTGGTACTTCCACATTCACAGGTACGCTTAGTTCACACTACGGACAGCTTCGGCCCCAAAAGTCTATTCTCAAGGCTTGGATATTAGTTTCTTCATTACGATATTGATGTTTAAGATGATAGGATGAAAATGTCTAATACGTTTCTCTCATACTGTATGTATCTAATAGTGCTACATAACATAGCATTGGGAGAATGGAATGCTTTCCGTAAAAAGAACGCTACCTTTGAACTTAAGCTGATCATCCCATGTCTGCGATTAGGTTTAGGTTGAGTATAGAGATACAAATTCTGGCAAAGTTACGGATTTTATCCGATGCAGCGCGTACAATGAATGACGGATAGGGCTAAGCTCTAATATTTTTATAAATGTATCATTTTCGATGGGCGCAATTCTTTTCCTTCAATATAGTTGGCATTCGTGAGTCATAAAAACTAGGAAATAGACGTCCACACGAAAGTTGTGTAGTGTGTCCGAGCTCGAAATTGGATGATTTGATTAGTATATTGAAAATATCCTTCTCTTTCGTGTCTAATGAACGGGGGGGAGCGCTTCTTAGTTTTGGAATTTTTACACTCCCACCCTGGACCTTATTAGAGCCCCCCTCTTATTAATTTGGGGAAATCAGAATTCATGATGATCATGATTACACAACAGAAAGTTTAACAGTTCAATCAGCTGGATAACCGCTTAATGAATCATGGCAAAAGTGGATGAGCAGACGGTAGTCATTTGTACTTATTATAGTTGAAAACGCGAATGCCTTTAACCCTACCTTACTTGGGCTCTTTGGCTCTTCTCATACATGGGGTGTGTGGGGTGTGGAGGCTAGTAGGTCCGCGGCACTTTGAGACACTCTAACTTTATATCGGCTAATGCTATTACAAATATACAAATATGTTTGGCACGTTTATAGTTAAGCTCTTTTCCAACAAATTGCCCCCCCCCCCCCCCAAAAAAAAATAAATATTTAATTTGGTGTGAATGACGTCATCTATGGCTATGAAATGTTGCGCAATAATCACAAATTTCACAAATTTCACAAATTTTGTAAAAAGGCCTTAAAACATATTTTTTGAGTTACATTTTGATTTTTGGGTAGGGTATTTCTACACGTATACGTTGCATTTAGGCTGGATATTTTAGATTTTGAGAAAATTATTTTCCAAAATGTATGAGCTTTGAAACTACCGAAATGGTTTCTTACTTATAATCCACCGGGTTTTTTTTATTTTGAGCATTATGACTAAAAAATATCCTCCAAACATCAAAAATATAACTCTAAATTTACTGTTGATACAAAATTCATCTAAAGATGTGATTTTCTTATGATTATTTTGCATATATTGTTATATAAGGTTCTCTAGCAAACTTCACCTTGCACAACATATTTTTTCATTTTTTGCGAAATTTCAACAAATTTTGCATTTACCACTTATCAAATTTGAGAATACAAAATCATTGGTACAAATTCAGGAACGAAAATCTAAGCTTAAAGATATAATAGTCATGTTTTTCAAAGAAAAGTAACTAAACGGAAGGGTAAAAACAGGTCAACAAAACGCCAATATTGGAAACATTTCAAAAAAACTTTAGGAAGCGAGGAAGTAAAACTTCTAAGGAGCGGGTTCATGAAGTGGCTGTAGTATAGTTTTGGTGGTAACAGTAGTAATAAAGCTTGACTATTTATCATAAAACTTTAAGGTAAAAGGAAAACTTTCTTGAGGAATTTTCATACTTTATGACTCTATGTTTTAGACTTATATATTGACATTGAATGATTTGAATCTTATTAGGTAAGCCCAAAGCTAGGTGCAAGGAAAGTTTTAGGTTACAGAAGTTACATATTTAGTAGTACTTTGTATTTTTAAGTTCGCTTTTACATGGTGACACATGCTCATTTCTTTGTGCGATTAACAATATCTCCTACTGTGCCCCATCTGCTATGAATTTGGTTTGGCAAGGACACAAATTCACTCTGCGTCAAGCATTCTCTTATGAAGTTATTGGATCCAATAATTATAGTAGTCATACGCTCTTGATCAACAGTAGTGCTATCATAACACTGCTATGACTACCTGTGGTATCATCGTACCATTGATTCAAATGTGTCCTAATTCTGCTGAATCCTTGAAACTTACTAAACATTTTCCAAAGTGCTACAATTTTAAATAGCCCAGTTAATCAGCTCTCTCCACAACACAGGCTAAGGTGAAAGTTGTGGCACAGTTTTGCAATTTATATTTCCTGTTAAAAGATAGTAATATTAAAATGCGTAAAACTTTCTCCTTGCAGTAGTTGAAATTGTTCGAAATTTTCGATTAGGATTTTTAGATTGGCCTTAAGTTAGTATTTTACCTGTTGAATAGCTTTGTGCACTTTTATTTAAAAAAAACTTCTTGATATGCTTCAATGTATGAAATTTCAGTGTACCTTTCTTTTGATTCCCCTGGTATCTTCGTTCCAGGTTCACTGCAGTGAGCGATTCAATAAGGCACCTTTCACACTAATTGTCTTGACGGGAGTAGGCTCCTACATTAGCTGCGTCGAATGCATACAATTTCTTAAAGCTTGCTATTGTATTAAACACCGAGGTAGTATGAGAATTTCAACCAACTTAATTTAACTCGAAATTTATTACTTGAATCGCTATCTCAACTAAAACTCTTTTCAAATGTCAATTCGTCTACCGATGGATGGCATAGAAATTTATACATTTGATCGTTGTTTATTTTACATTTCTAACTTTCATAGAGACTAGCTGAATAATGTTTTCATTTACCTCATCCTTTGACTTGACGCTTTTGAGAGTACAGACACAAGCTTTGCAGTAAAAACTGGATATCAAAATTCTACGCGGAACTTTGTCTTGGAAAGAGCCAATCAGAGATCAGATTGCATAATCAACGTTGTCCTTCTATATCCTGTAGAATTACATTGCTTAGTTGCCAGGTAACGTTTTAAAAGACGTGGTGATTGTTTCTCTTCAGGGACCAACGATTGGACAACAAATGATGTAATACCACAGTTACCTCTCCAATGTAAGATATGCAGTCAGTATGGCTGGAAAATTCTTAGTAGTTTCTGTAATGTGTTTAAGTACTATGCTCCTTGTGATTAACTTGTAAAGCTTCTCTTTTATAGGGTGGAGTATAAGCTTTGAATATAAGTTGAAAAAGTTCTCTGCAGCCTCTCAAAGCTTGGTGCTTTTGATATTTACGAGGAAGGTCTGACGCGATGTAGAATGATTGGTCAATCGAAATCAGAAGCGCGAATATTCACTTGTTTGGTCTACCATTTCGCTTGTTTATATAACTGCTAAGCGAAGGGATGCACTGATTAAATTGATATAGAAATCTTAAAGGGGCTCAGCATTCCTAGAGCACGCAGCCATAACATGGGATGTCAGCTGATCTGTAACAGAGGAGAAGAATGACCTCATTTCATTTATCTACAGTTTCTGATGTAACATTAAGAGGACTGGATTTTATTCTAAAGTGATGAAATGTTGAACATTAAGAGTATATATGCTGTAAAGGATACAGGTAACTAAAGAGCTAATTTTGTAATAATCAATAAATACATACATAAATAGTCGAAAACACAATCAGAGCCATTTACAACAAACAGAGTATCAGGGTACCCCAAGGAGACTGTCTCAGCCCCATCTTCTTTATAGTATATCTTGCAGATGTCCTAAGAAACACAAAGGAAATCCATCTTAAAGATGACAATTACTGCAAGCAAATTATCGCAGAATACACACAGGATCAGCAATATGCTGACGACATATGATATGCCACAATATCAAACGAAAATAAGACCAAAATCCTGAATCAAATACCACCAAAATTGAAAGAAAAGAACCTAAATGTCAATAACAGCAAGACAGAAGAATACAAAATTCATAGGGAAGGAACCACAGAATGGCACAAATGTATCTACCTCGGAAGTCAACTCCACACCAAAGGTGAGATCAACAAAAGGAAAATTCTATAACTAATAATTAATCAATTTCCCTGTAACCACTGGATGGAGGAGAATACGCAAAAGATTAATACAAAAAATCTTCAATGAATTTGGGGCCTCATGGTTCAGTAGTCGAGGTGTTGGCTAAGTAATCATGAGGTCGTGGGTTCGAATCCACACAACGCCCTAACATTGCAAGCTACTGTGCTACTGTGGTAATACTCCACTCTGAAAATTATACATTATATATCACATATTACGTATCATTTATATTATATTAAATATATATATCATATATCATGTATATAATATATGTGATATAAATCAGTGGTAAACCTACCATGAAACCTTGCTTGTTTGCTTTGCGCAAACGTGGCTACTCAGTGAATATTCCGTTAGAAACGAGGTGGCTTGCGTTATGAAGTTGACTTTACAAACCTCTAAAGGCGTAACACCTCAAGTAAATAGAAAATATTTGGTTTAAATATATCGATGAAACCCTCGACAAAGAAAAAGTGCGTAGTTTGAAGGTTCAGCTAGAATAAAATCCTACAGGTAATTCACTTCCCCTGAAGACTTACAAAGGTGTTTCGACTACTTCCTTATTTGATAAACGATGGACTTTGGAGGGGGACAGATGATGTGGTTTAAAGCTTGCACTCCGCTCTGAAAGGGGCTAGGATGGCCCCTAAACTCTTGGGACTTTCATTGAAGCTTAGGGCGCTTAAAGACCAAATGCTTCCCTTGACGACGTCAACGGCCCTTCCGGGCATGTAAGAGGGACTAACAAACTTTTAATTACCAGAACAGGCTATAGCAGCTTTCAGATTACCAAAGCTAAGTGCATTGCTCTATACGAAAAAACAAGCTTGATGTCCTTGGATGACTCCATTGTGACAGTAGGAAATACTGGCTTTTTGAAAGGCCATTGAATGCAATCAGCAGTCTCTCAATCAAAGACACCTGATGAGCAGTGGGTCCGACATTGAAACCATAAATAAACAGAAAAACCACCAAACAGGCTAACTAATAAATAAGGGGTAGCTGGGGCGTCCAAGGGCAACGCCCCTCAATTTAGGATACCGGGCAGAGAAGCAACCCACGAAGCAGGCTCAATGCTGAATGCAGTCAGCCCAGGGGAAGAACACTACCTAGATCATCGATAGACAGTATAGGTCTAACCTGTCGGGCAATTGCTTTTTAACCCTTACGACATATCGAGACCAAGACCTCGTCTGAAAGTTCTTACCTTGATACAATGAGTGGTAAATATGTCTCTTGATCTAAAATATCCCCTAACATATTCAAGGTGAATATCTAAAATACAATTTCTTGATTGCGTAACTACAGTGAGCAGTAGACAAACCTCGGTGAAATCAGGCCGAAATCGGAAGGTTCCTCCTTGCTCCAATATTAGTAATCGAGACCATCAGCACAATAATATCTACAGCTGTACGAGATCCACCACTTGAGACAAATAGAAATTTTCAAGTGGTTCCTGCTTGGAATGCTTGCAGTGTCATCCGGTGTCGGAAATGTCTACTGCACTGCGTTGAAAGTTCTTTTCTCCTCCCCGATTCATCATCCACCACATTTGAATAGGTATGGCATGATCAGGAAGTTTTCCTGATTCGTTTATATTATTTTTGATTTCATCAACAACATAGCACGAGTTGGCGTTCAACATCGGCCCGCATATGAAAGTGCAACTGTGACGGCAATTCACGAGTGCTTTAAATGGAGTACTATTCGAACTTGGCAAACAAAATCGCTACCTTTCCAGGTTATTTCCATCTAGTCCTGTGTCACAAAGTGGCTCGATACCGGGTCCTTTCGCTAGCAGGATGTACTAAAGCAAGTATTGCCCTATGGCAGAGCCACATTGCTTAATTGATGTTTAACAAATGGGCCACGTGGAATAAATCTCGTGCCGTCGTGTGGCCAACAAACCCAGCCTCGCACCCGCGAAAAAATGGTATACCAGTGCTGCAAGTTTGTGGGAGACATGTCATCGTCATTATTTGACAATGTTATCTTCGTTGTTTGTGGAGCCACAGAGCTGAGGCACAATTACCTTTTTGGCCGGCTTTTAAATGTTGAATGCATTATGCCACGGTAGTTAAAGGTGTACGGGACATCTTCATGTTCCGAGAGCAGTATGTACTTGTACATTTTCTGCATATCGAAGGATATCGGTCATCAGAAATCGAGCTTTGTAGTATGGACGGAGGGACTGACCGTAAGTTTATTTTTCATATTGTTGCACTCTGAAGTGCGATTTCAAAACTGTTTATGCGGATAAAAGCAATTTAGTTTGTGGAGACAGAGGGCCTTAATATAATCAAGTTTCTTATTCAAATTTATTCGGAATTGTGTACAAATAAGATACACTGCCATCCATGAATTTCTCGCCAAATTTAAAGATCTCTTCCTTGCCCCCCTCCTTGGCGCCAAGAACTATCGATTACATTGGTTAGAGAAAAATGGAACACTTGTATAAGTAAAGGGTGCCCCTGGAGAGGCTTGACATAACTAAATCGTCAAGACGTTCCGAGTCAACTTCAAAAATGAAGCAATTGTAAAGTCCAGAAAATTTCTGACCGCCTTCTTAACAGTTGCCAAAGAACGCGTCTAAAAGTTAACACTGGTGCAGTGAATCTCTTTACCTATGCAAAGCGGGTCTGGATACCACCAAAGTTCTATTTTTAATACTCAGACCTGCGATCGCTCGCTGTAGTAAGCGCACATCAGAAGTACAAAAGGCAAAAGATTCAAACGGCAAAATCTGATAATATGTTGCATACACGGTTTACTTGATTTGAAAACTAAGCCACCGGCACATTTTGAATACTAATACCAGGCTATAACTACCATAATGAGTAAATGTCTATGATAAATGAATGCATGGTTATCCATTGGGCAAAGAAGTGCAGTTCAGCACGGGCATCTCTATTTGACGATGGCCATGTTTCTTCGTTGTACCGGTCGTTCCTAAACAGTCGAAGCACGTATATACAACGGCAATACCTACGAACAGAATCATATATTTGCTTGACCTATACTTTTCGGTCAAGAATTGTTTCTTATGGTAGTACTACGATCTCTTCTTGTAGGCACTGAACCTAAACGCTTATACTGCGATAACGATGAGGTAACAACTTAAACCTTGGCCGCAGCAAAGGCATGTTAAACGTTACAACTTGAATTCCCTCGCAGAAAGGGCCTATCTCAATGATTACGAGGGCATATGGCCAACGCGTAGTTCTAAACGAGCAATGCGCATACCGATTATAAGTTTAAAAGGCCCCCTTAAACCAATGATGCGATCTTTTAAAGTGGGCTTAAGTCTAGAGGCTAGCATACCAACACACTAACATACCCGAATTTCGATAAAAGCTTAGTTTTGATAGGATGACAACGTAAATCGGTCTTCGATGCTGAATACAATCCCCAGAAGTTTACACTTCACGTGAAGAACCACAAGGAGCCGTTCATCACACAAATCCTACAAAATCGCAACTGACATGGATGGGAAGGGAAAAACGATTCTCCGTACATGAAATTCACGAGACATTGACAAACTGTAACACAACTTGATGAGATATGACATACTAACGTGGGATGCAAATAAGCGTGTCAGATACTCCAGCATCGAGAATGAGTATCAAAAAACAATAGCGTCTTTAGTTATGAATACATACAGATGAAAGTGTAAAATCCTAGATATTTACAATAATTTTTCAACTTGCGTTATTGGCCCTGCATTGCTCAACGTCAAACGTAATCGCTGTAACAGAACCTTAATATCAGAGGCTATCGAGTAAGACAACACCAAGAGGTCTTACAACAGAAAACGCGTACCCATGACCACTGTGTCCTTGCGTACGCCCTATGGCAGTACGTTCACCCAAATCACTAAAGAACCCCATGTATCACATCACCACCTAACTGCACCGACTTAGTGCCAAGGTTGTCAGAATCAGGCATGCGCGACCCAGGGAGTATCTGGTGTATGTATCAGTGTGTACTTTGGATATTTAACAACACTAACGCTAAAGCTCGTGCTTGGAACATACAAGTACCAGCCAGTTCCAAAAGCGAATATCAAGCATACAATCCCAAGGTGGACAGCATCAATTCAGTTTCTGTAAAAGGTCCTATTACAGTGAGGGGAGGGGGCATGCTTTATTGAGTTATGGTACACGAAGAATAGGGTTCTGGATTAGGAAACGCAGGAAGTGCTTACATCTACAAAGTTCTCTTGACTGAAAAGGTGCGGCATGACAGTCGACTCGCGATAACTTCGCAACAGAGCAACTGGCTGATAAACTAGACTTCCCGGGCTCAAGCATTGGTCAGAGATTACTTTCAACTAAAAAACGTCGCCGAGTGATGACATCAAAATAGCCCCAATGGTCATTTAATGGGTCATCTTTATCTCCCATGATTTAGTTAAGAAGATGCCACACTTCATCTTAGAAACATACCTCTATCCCTTAAAATGTACTACTGAAACCATGAAGCTCTCAACTGGGGAACATAACAACTATTGACGTCAACTAGTGAGACCAGGGTAGTCAGGTGAAACTCGAATATGTATGGTAGGTGAGAAACCTTTGTTTCGATCATGTGCTTAATCATTTAAAGTTTGGATTGTATGACGGTCGTTGTACAAAATGTTTGGCTTATCAGAAAGAAGTCTTTCAGTTGCGAAGGGCTTTGCCTTCTGATCTGTGAATTTTTCACTTGACTGTGGTGAATTGTTTTTAAGATACTGAAAAGCACTAAATGCTGCAAGAATACTATTTTACAGCAAACATTTTTCACCAAATCAATGAATTCCTTGAATGAACAATGAACTGATCATTACAGGGCACAAAAATCCTTTTGGGAGGGAGGGAGTACGCTATTGCGGTTAAATTTCTGAACTGTATGAAAGACGGGTCAAGGCAGATTGACGTTACACTCAGAGAAAACTTCAACATACTGTTACTTTTCGAGAACAATTTCAGTAAGCATGAATACTAACCATAATAGATGAGCACACCTTAATTAAGCACCTCCATCCCGAAAGTAGATCCCCACTTTCAAAAACAGATCGTCTAACACGACTTTTGACGAACTCGCCCATCTATCTTTGTTCTTCTTTAACAAAAAGGGACAAAAGTAGGATATGACAAACCCTTATATCCGCCAAAGGCTATTACGCACATCATTTCGCAATTTAGCTACCTAGTTTGTTAAGAGTATAGATTCGTAAGAATGTGTATGTGTATATTCGATCAGTAACTTTGAAACATACCAATTGTTGCAATTAATTATACAACTATTTACAGCAAACAAAAGTTGGGAGCAAAAAACTTACAACAATAATCGGGTAACTACAGCCTTACAATAGTGCACATATCCAAAAGTAAAATATCAGATTCAAGATAAGATCATGTTTTCGAATTAATATATGTAAAATTAAAACTAAAAGTGAGCCCTGGATAAATGAAAATATATCAAAGACCATAGTAAATTACCTAAAAATTCAAAAACACCGGATTACGCAATAGAATAACAGTGTTGATCAAAATACATGCACCTACTAGTTGTGTATACTTTTAAGAAAGAAGTGAATAAAATTGCTGTATAACCAGCATATCAAACCTTTTTGCTGTATGACCGTATGCTCAATATTAGATACAAATAGTACACCTTCGATTACTACCTAATAAAATGCAATAAGATGTCTACTTTAATCATTTCACTTTCAACTGGAAAAATGTTGTTTCAAAGATCATTTCTGCTGAAAAACCAACACATTCCGCAGCATGTCAATGACCACCAGACAAGTAAAAAGGTCTTCATATAACTCTGCAGATACATTCTCAGCTGAAATCTACAAAGGACCACACTGGTCTCTTTGGGCCCTACACAGTAACATAAGGGCACAATTTATACCACTATTGTTTACCTCTGACTGCTACCTAATGCCGATTTATCGAGACAAGACGGTTCCGCATTGACTTCCAAGCTAATACTTTCATAGATTAGCTGCAACTATCCCAATCATTCTTTTCAACCTTTAAAACCGAATGCCTGCGCATTATTTTACAATGGGATCCGCAGTCTTCAAAAAGGAGGCATAAACAAAATCCAACCCCATATTGATCGGCATTTTCGTCCTTGCAATCGAAGGAAAGCAATAGTGCCTTAACAATGAACATCTGGCGGATCCTCTATTCGTACAATAAAACTTCTAAAAATTTGAATAAAATGATCACTTTGTCACCATAACTAACCAAAACACCTCTAAAAACGAACAGTTAATTCACCACATAAGGATAATTATTAACAAGAAGTAGTTACACTAATAAAATGTAAATGTCTAAAAATGACTACGTGCTATCTCTTTTGAAGGTAACATAACGCATAAAACAACACATATCATACTTAATACAACCGCATCATACTGTCTGCATATGTTTAAATCGATCCCAGTTCATGACCATACGGCATTAAAAATGAACACTGCACTCTTGTCTGTGAGGTCCTTTATCCCTCTGCATACATCAACATCCTTGGGAACGTGGTATTTGGTACAAACATTCAAAAGCTACTAAAGTGTAGGATGAGCACTTCTTCAGTTATAAATCTTGAATAACATATGTAAGATTCTGTCTCTCAAGGCTGATCAACACATGGATTCCCGCCCTTCCGAAAGACTACACGAAGAAACTCCGCTACTTGATTTTATTTCATCACCACTAGAAGTGTTCATTATTGATGTTAGAACTGAGACTGTCCTTGTTGGTTCGATCAACTGTGAAAGCCTTTCATATACACAATGCGCTGACAGTCTTGCGTCGGCATCTTGATCCCAACAATCCTCTATCGTTTCACATATTACTGAAATTCCCTGTCCAAGAAAACACAATATTGCGGTAAAATAATTGAGAGCAAACAAACATTGACTACAACAAACTGGCATATTGCTATGGTGGCAGCATCGTTCGTTCAGTATACACAATTTTATAATTCGCTTCTGCTTTTACACATACGTAACAGGTACTTGCTTTTACAAAGCAATGCAGTATTATGATTGCTGAGTACAGAATTTGTAACCGAGCTCTTCTGAATTTCGTAAAGAAATTTCTTATTTCGTATTTCCGCCACTGGGTTGCACAACGACCAGGCTCGCTGGACCTGTCCTCGCAATAGTTCTAAGACTACTTGTAAGTGGCTGTAGGTCAAATTACCGACACCATGGTGGTCTCAAGTATTTCCTACGTGATACTTAGGCATTTTGCGTACCATAAAAATTCCTCCTTAACATAACAGCAAATTTGAAATAAAGCTGAGATGTCGTAGAAGCCTAAAAACTACCCACTGGCATACCCGTAACGGTTTCCAATATTAGCATCGCAGAGAGACGATAATGCTCACTCCAATTTGTCGTTCGGAGAGTGATCAAATGTGACGCTTAATGGAAAATAAAGCAGCAACAGTTTAACAAAAACCGTATCGCCATTCCTCGATGACAAACACGATCCAGTCACTGGTGTTTGAGATGGTCCCAAAATATATCAATTGACCACTTCGGAATTTCCAAAATTTTTGATGCATGGTGTCACTATTTTCCACAACACGGAAGTTCATGTGCAATTTTCCTAAAGGTCTTGAGGATTGTTACTTGTAACCAATGTGAAACCTGTTCTTCACTTAAAGCAATGATATGAATGGTGTTTTCATGCCGTAAGTCAGAAATTAAGTGTGGCAGCTGAAGGGGCTCGGTAGCTACGAAGCACTATCATGGCAAGGCAAGCCTAGCCTCAAAATGGAGCGCGCACTCCTCGATAAGTTAAATGGTTGCTGTTCAGGTTTACTTCTATCGTTACTACACCCATTCACTGCACAATAGTCTTTGTCTCCCTTTATAAAGCTAACGGTAATTGTTTAAATTCAAGAAGTTTCAAATGCTAGCCCTTTATCGATGCCTGTTTGCAAGTCAGATTGAAAGCAATCGTCCCCCAAACAGTACCAGAGTCCAACGCCGCAATTTGCATAGAATTTCCGAAATGGTCTTTTTAATCACTAGGAATTAGAAAGCAATGCCAGGATACGGGATCGTTAAATATTTCATGAACCAGATGAAGGTAAGGTTCCCTAGTGGGGTCTGTCAATCTAGCCCTTCTCTACATGGCGCCCGGGGCCATACCACGGGGCTCCCTTAGTTGCTTTTTGTACATTGCTTCTTTTCATTTTCTGGCTTCGAAACTTCTGACTTACACCTTTTATAGGGTGTCTGCCAAATCTGGTAGATGTATTTCTCTGACATTTCCCTGACAAATATCCCTCTTTCCCTGACATATTTCATTGTAAGAGTCATCCAATAGAAAAAAAGTTATAGGAACCGAGTACCTCCCTTGAAATGGCTTTCAACAAAATGGAATCAGAGTTGCAGGCAAGTACTGAGTTTGAAGTAGGCGTGGAGATGGGTCAGGTGATGGGACAGAATTTAATGACAACAACTCGTCGACTCTTGCTTCTTCAAACTCAAATATTTTCCCAATTCTTGACCGGCACCACATGAATTTTCTAACGTAAGATTGAAGTTGAAATATGTAGAAATACCATAAGCTAATAATTTTGTAAAATCTTAAAGAACGTTAAAAATCTGAAAGCCTAAAAGTGCGCGTCATCCAGAGCCAATGAGTCAACAATAAGAAAACAATACATTTTCAGGGCTCGGCACATAACAAATAAATCAATGTCGCCACCAAACAACCCTTGAGTCAAACTGCCAAGCAAAGGCAAGAAGAAGCATTACATCACCAAATATTTAAACTACGGTACTCCTTCGACCTTCCAACCATCGATATTTCACAGAATAGATTATGGAACAAAAATGAAAAATGATGATTTAAGTACGTTGCGTCATTCTTGGATGTCAGTGAAAAGGGTCAGATTTCCCTGGCATATATACGAGGGAATAGGTTTCCCTGGCATTTCCCTGATTACTCTGATTTTCCTTGACTCTTTACGTGTCCTAAACCTTAAGACACTGATGTAATTCAAAAGGTCTAATAAACACTATTGTATGGGGCACACTCGAGGTCTGATATGTACACATTGAAATACTGTTTGAGTTAACCATTTCCGCTTATAGAGACTGATAATCCGAGCGCTGACTTTTAAGAAGGCGTAGACTACATCACTACATGAACATCCATGCAATCCTTACACAATGCTGTTCTGTACTAACTATCTATCTTAATATTGGAGGTCTTTTAAAGTTCTCTTCCCCTTCTCTCCCCCCACCTAAACAAACTAACTAAAAGTAACTATCATCTACGTGTACTTACATGATGCTTTCTATAGTCTTCATTAATATGAGGTCTTAACTTTTTCTCCACAACTACATCTATCATATCTTCAATTGATGGATGAACCCCAACTTCGTCTTCGAATGGCAGCCTGTATTCTTCTAAATAGCCTGTCAGATTAAAAATAAAAGTTCAATGTAAGATGTTGAGAATTTTAAACGCAATTTTTGGCAGAATACCACTGGGTATACAAAAGCAAATATACAAAGTACAGTGTTAATAAATGTGTGAAATTCTCCGGTAGCTACACCATACGTCGCTGTTACACTCACACAGAACAAAACCACATAAAAGAACTGTCTAGGACTTCTATCATTTGCACCGTCTTCGCTAGAACAAGGCCGATTTTACTGAATCTTATTCAGAGGTTGCTGTTAGAACAAATAAAAGTAAGCTAGAGGTACATACGCAAAGACGCCTAGAACACAATAAGGGTCTACCATCTTGATTCCATTAGATACACCGTGTACAGTCATTCATCACTCAGCTCAAAACTAGACCCTGGTCAAGATCATCTAATACACCATCTTAACCTCGTCACAAATTTTCATCGCAAGAGTATTTGTGCAACTACTACAAATGCATTGATAAACACAGTTTTAATAATAGCGGCATTTTAACGCTACGCTCTAGCCAACGTTTCTACACTTTTGCCTAGTAACGTCGAGCAAAGAAATCAGTCGCAGCCAGGTGCAAGAGGTAGACAGAGAAAAGACTTCTAAGGCATGTTTTTAAAAGAAATTGACACAATTTTTCAGTAAACTAGGTTCTGAGCCATAAGCAACCAGAACATGGGAATGTTATCTGATATAAGAATGATTTGCATTGCTACCATCTTAACATCTCGTTTTTGAACAGAGCTTCTGAAGCATTAAGTGAGTACGGCAGTTACGCGGTGCTTAAATTGTATCCGATTTGTTTTGATACCATATTTTACTAGAGGAACAGATTTGGCAACAGATGGACGAAAAAAAAACCAGTAACATTTACGTAACGTCTTACTGAAAGGCCAATTTTGGTATCAAAAGATACTGTTTAACTGAAGACACATACGAAACAGTCGAAACCGCTCGGCTACAGGTTGACTATGAGTTGAGTCAGTACAAACGAAGTACGAAACGTAGCGTCCTTGCAAAAAGCATCTTATGAAGGTGTGCATTAAGGTGTGTAACACAATTTATTAACAAAATGCAAATATTTCTTTATTGCCTACAAAATGGGTCACTGCGAACAGATGACTTCGTCTTCAGATCACACCAAACAAGGCTGAAACTACCAACAACGCGGTGAAAGAAACAAGAGACACAACTGACCATTAACTGCTGTACACCTTGAAATTGTTTCCCATAAAACAAGAGCCAATGCATACATGTCGATATGCAGAAAACTTTCCCTTTGGAATGTTATTGCTCCCTCTAATACCTCTGGTGCCATGTATCGTTTGGTTCCAACCTACAAAGAAAGAGATGCATGTCTGGGTGAGTGGCGTATGGTCCAGCAGAATATTAGGTTGTAAACTGAATTTTGAGCTGACAAGGAAACAGCAAGAACATGATAGTAGTGTTTGGGCATTGCATCCACCTGTCATTAAAAGACTGCCAAAAAAAGTGTCATCAATACACAATATTGCATACGTCCCTACTATATATATATGTCTTCACTCCAAATTGAATAGGCATTGTGCAATGCCTACATTGATTTACATAAATCTAATAAACTCCAAATTAGACGTTGATCTACTAGCTGCGTAAGCTTTGTGACTACCTGCTGGAAGTTCCTGAAAAGGACTTTATTTGTTAAGATCTAATTAACCAGCTGATGCAGCACCACAAACCCCCATAACACAAAATATCCAACTAAACTCACATTCATACAACAAAACTAATGTTCGAGGAACTGTTTTTGAAGCAAAACATTATATTCTAGGATACCAGCAATTCAAATGGCAGTCATGCAGTGGGTCAGTTGGTTGCTAATTAAAGGCAGTGTTGTCCCTCGAGCATTCTTGCGGGGCCAGCTAAGCTGCAATTTTAACAGTACTAAGGCATACAACTAAATTGCATTTCTTTGCTATGGAAAAAAGAACTTAACAAGAAACATTCCCCTTCAACTAATAATTTGTTTACCTGTGCTCTTGCTTCACATGGACTTTGATTGCCTTCAAAAGCCACAGCCAGTCCGAAGTCACCAATGCAACAAGTAAGGTCGTTTTTTACCAATACATTCCTACTTTTAAAATCTCTGTGAGCTATTGTTGGTTTTGATGGATTACTCTGTGACATGTCGGAGTGTAAATACACCATTCCATTAACCATACTCAAGACTAATCGTAAAAGCTCTTCCCAACTCATAAGGTGCCTTTTCAAGTAGTCAGCTAGTGATCCTTGATCATGATATTCAGTAATAATCCAGAAATCAACACTGAGGCCTTGGCCTTTCTTCTCAGCTCCAATGTACTGTAGAATGCTTTCATGCTGTAACCCATACTTGGAGTAGGCTTCCTTCTCTGTCACCCAAGAAGCTCTTTCTTGATGAGAGAATACCTTAGAGAGACAGTTAAAGCAATGTTAAAATGTTTAACATTCTCAAACATAAAATATTATGACATAATTTATGTTCGTTTCGGCGAGACAATAGTATGTTCCCTATGATTACTGGATTGGTTGCCACGTCATACCTTTACAGTCACTTAAAATGCTTAACAATGAAAACTATCACTGCTATCATTTCCTACCAGAAAATCGGGTTTTTCCCTTCCCGTTACATTTATATATAAAACCATCAATATTATAATCTTGTAAAAGGTGAAAAATTACTTCTAAATCACTCCGAATACCTGTACAAAAGAACCCACAATGCTCATAGGCAATAGTTTACTCCCTCAGGCATGTGAGAGATTCATAGAAAGTAAGCGAAATCTACGACTCTTTGCTCCCTCATGAAAGTCAACAGTATTGTTAGAATGAACTCAACTTTTGCTTTCTTAAAGAGTATTAATAGTTTATTTAGAATATATTTTGTCATTCTTCAATCTTCCAGGAATGTTAAGAACTCACTTGGAATCAACTCTTAAAAATTAATTGATTTGCGTGGAACGTCAACTATTAATTTAGAATAAAGCCAAGTCAGCCATTAATTGGTTTCTTAAGAATCTAATGATGCATATAGAGCTGAAAAAGTAATTCATTAATCACTTCCAAATGATAAATTTGTTTCTTAACAATTCCTTGGTGTAACTTCAGTTAATGGACTTTTTTTGAACTGGTTTGTAATAAATAAATAAATAAATAAGTAAATAAATAAATAAATAAATAAATAAATTTTCACTAATAAATTTTCTTTAATATATTATGTGCTTCTATGCTCCGATTATAATGTGCTACAGAGGTAACTCTGGATGATAATTGTTTCCCCTTACCCACTGAGTGGAGGAGAATTCCCGAAAGATTGACACTCTCTGCCTTAGCTTTTGGGCCTGATCGTCCAATGGGTAAGGCTTGTGTTTTCAAACCAATGGGTTGTGAGTTGGAATCCCCTAAGCTCCATCATAGTATACCAGTACAAATTATAAATCACTTCAAAACATGATAACAGACAGAAACCCATTATCCAAATGTGACCATATGGAGCAACATGTAAATGGTGAGTAACCCAATTAATACACAATCTGTCTTGTTTATTAATACACTTTGGTGGCATTAAATTAACACTCACGCTCCTAAATTCATAAGTACTCATTATAGCAAGCAACCTTATTTCTGTGAACTCTGTCCTGTTCTCATTTAGGTTTAACATGACATATGAACAATCAATTCTCTTTGCTTCAGGACCCAAGGGAGCAGATTCACAGTTTGTTTATTACAGCAAAAGGCCCTGCCAGGCCTGGGAAGTGTCACTTTATAACATGAGATATAAGTGAAAGGTAGATATAGAGGGACTTTTTTACTGGATGAAAACTTCGAACACTTTGCATACTGTACATAACCTTCAGCAGTGGGTGTCAAAATTTGTAGTAAATGGTGTCCAGGGTACTCAGCCACGTACTGGTTTATAAGACTGGTATTTGTTTATTTAGGTGTCTGTTGCACAATTTAAATACTCACAATCTTCAACATTTTCCCTAATACTGTAGCTTAAATTTCCTGACATTCTGAATGCTGCTATAACAATCTGCCTATATTTGTTATGTTGATTTGATGACACTAATATTAAGTTTGCATAGTTTATAATTGAGATATTTACAACCCTTTAAATGATTACTGATTAAGCTACAAATCATCCAAGGCATGTACTGGTGTTGTGCAACAGACATATTGGCAACATGTGTTTAATGTTGCAGCAGAATTGTCCAATGATGATAAGTGATATATTCAGTAGAAGCAATTATGTCCATTGTAAACAACTTGAGACAACCAATGCATCAACTATCTAATTTTGGGCTTAAAATATTTCAGAATTTGATTTCAGGACAATATATTAATTTATTCTTACAAATGGGGAAAATTTAGGATTAAACCATATCTTGGGGTACAGATTTGTATTATTTATAAAAGCAAAACTTGTAAATATAATGTAAATGAAATACTAGAATATGAAACTATCCCTAAAATTCAAAAGGAAACAAATGTTGAGAGACAAAAATGTCCACAATATTCATACATGAAAAACTTAACTTGGAGTGACGTGCAAAAAGCAATATATATTTTATGATTTTATGCTTGCATCACTCTGCATTTCTGCACTTCTGTACTGTATGGGAGAGACTCGCCAGCAAATAACATAATATCACAAAAAATGTCCTTGTGAATTTCTGTAGGTTGAGCATACTTCTACTTAACCAGTGTGATTTCCCTGTATCTAATGTATACAGTACTATAAGCAAAATTAATGTTACAGTCACTGCCACAAGTTTTAACTTAGGACCTACTATGATTCCTTGATCACAGTATGCTAGTTATTACTTAGGCTCATTTAAATCTAAAGCCATTAAAATACTTCTTACCTTCACTGCAACTATTTCATGTAATGATTTTGCTTTCCATACACATCCAAACTGTCCCTGGGCTACCATTTCTATAAGATTGATAGGTTTTCCACCAAGAGGTGGCGATGGTGGTGGAGAATATGGTGGAACAGGTAATGGCCTTCCAAGTATGTTACGTTTATGTTTTCTCCACATGTAGAGCAGAACAGCAATCATAACGCAAAGGCCAAAAACTGGGATCAGAACATAGTAGAGCAGCACCTTCCTTAGGTGCTTGTTTGATGTTTTTTGTCTTCTTGGAAAGGGTGGGACTTTCTCTGTAAAAAACACAACAGATCCAAAAATCAAAATGGAGTTTAAATGACTTTTTCAACAAAATAGCATTTCAAGTGGAATGAACTTTACATTATGATAGTAAGTTAGGGCTGTGTGTATGTATGTAGTGCTCACATATACGTGCCTGATAGCAAGCATCATAATTTATATAAGAAATATATCAAATGTATTTTTGTAGGTTACCCTGATGATAGCAAATGCTATAAGTTTCACGAACCAAATAGTAAGCGCATGTTTAAGCGTAGAGACGGTCCATTCGTTGAAGTCACATTTGGTTCAACTCAATTTGTTTCTTTGATAAAGGATCAATTGTATGAATTGTCAGATTTATTACCTAACCTTTCTGAATTTGATTATGAGGACAAGAATGACACAGACAATCCCAATAGGCCAGACGTTCAGATAAATGAGCAATTAGGTAATGACCAAGTCAAATAAGAGAATAATGAGCAGCCAGCTCTGAGATGCTCACAGTGAGTTAAGTCTTTCCCTGATAAGTAAGGTGTTATAATTGGTAGTTCATGGGAAAATGAAGAAATCAATTTTGCGTCCGTATCATTATCTATTGGGGAGGAACCAAGCAACATCAAAGAAGCTCATTCTTGTCCCCTGGCTAAGAAGTGGAAAGAAGCTACCAATAGTGAATTTAATTCATTGATGAAAAATCAAAAGTGGGAGTTAGTAGACTTGTCCCCAGATAAGAATCTGATAGGGTGTAAGTGGATCCTTAAGATCAAAGGCAACAGAGACAGATCTGTTGACAAATACAAAGCTAGGCATGTTGCACAAGATTTTGCTCAACAGCAAGGCAATGATTATCAGGAAGTGTTTGCACCAGTGGCAAGATACAATTTGCTTAGAACTATTTTAGCTATTGCTAATGCACCCGACCTAGAAATAAATCAGATAGATGTAAAAACTGCATTTTTACATGGTAAACTAGACAGCAAGATTTACATGAAACAACCCAAGGGCTGTGTAGACCAAAATAGACCTGATTTAATTTGCAAGCTTAAGAAAAACCTTTACGGTTTAAAACAGTCAGCAAAAATGTGGAATCAGTCTATATATGAATTCCGTTGTGAATCGGATCATGTTTAAAATAGTGCTGATAGTTGCATTTTACTATCAGAAGAAAGATGAGAGTTTTATTTTGCTTTGTCTATTTGTAGATGACCTGGTATTAGCATGTAATGACAAGGCAATGTTAGATGTAGAGAAGCAAGGACTAAGTAGCAGGTTCGAACTGCAAGACTTAGAAGAATTTAGTTATTGTCTTGGCATGTCTATTACTAAAGATCGCAAGAATAGAAAAATGCTTATCAACCAGACTAAGTACTTAAAGAATACCTTAGGTTTTATATGTCTGACTGTAAACCATTAGCCATAGGTAGTCTTACCTAGGTAACAGTTGCTACACAACAAGACTTATGTGCTGCAGTGGGAGGTCTTAATAAGTTCATATTGAACCCTAGTCACACTCACTGGAAAGGTATTAAAAGAATATTTAGATATATCAAGGGTACTTTAAATTATGGTTTTGTATTCAATGAAAACGAAAGTGATTCTGTCATATTGGTTGGGTATAGTGACCCAGCTTTGCAGGCAATATTTCCAGTTGGAAGTCGAAAACTTGGTATATATTTTATCGATGCAGTGGTCTTATAAGCTGGAGATCACATTGGCAGTCTGCTGTTGCACTATCATTTACAGAGGCAGAGTATATGTCTTTAGCCAGCGCAGCCCAGGAAGCCAGATGGCTTCAAACACTGTTGTATGACTTAGGATTTATACAATCCAATCCAACTGTATTGTATGGTGACAATCAGAGCATAATTTCATTGTGTAAGAATCCTAAGAATCATGCAAGAACAAAACATGTGAATGTTAAACACCATATTTTCCATGAGAAAGTTAATGACAACCAGTTACACATTGTATACCTAAATACACCTGATATGTTGGCTGATATTTTAACTAAAGGTTTAACTAAAGGAAAGTTTGACGACTTTAGAGCAAGATCAGTTGTTAAGGATGTGAGTACTAATTAAGTGGGGAGTGTCAGACAATCATTCAATTCTTCCTGTAATTAGTAATACACTCCGGATATGACATGACTAATTGTATCTAATTATGTAGTTGAGCATGCAGAACTGACATTTGTATCAAGTCTTACATATGTTCCAGCTGCTATTAGTTTAATAAAGATGTTACTCTTTGACAATGGATGAAGTCTTATATATACAATATCAACCTCTTCCTGTCAGTTCATACCTGGAACAGGCTTTGGCCTTACATATGTGATATTGCTTATATTTCCATTGCAGAAATCCCCAGTACAGCAACAGAAGTAGACTTCTAAGTGCTTTTCTCCAATACACTCTGCCATTGGTGAGCACAGCTTTTCTGACCAACATCCTCTATTCAAAAATGTTATATTTCCCGACTCATTCCTCCATGATGAAAAGCAGTAGTTTGGTTTTCCCGTTGGCTCACACTCAATAGTCTTGTTACAGTTTTCACTGTTGTTATGACCTTGCCCACATTGTCTGTAATCGTAGTAAAGACATTTAGTGGATGGGGCTAGAAATAAAGAAAAAAAATCCTCAAATTATCTGAATGACCTTGAAGACTCAGTTCAAAGCCAACTTTACGTATACAAAACTTTCTTGCTTCCTATTCACTGATTGGCTCTAGAAATTTACTTGCTGTGAAATGATTAAGGTTTATGCAAAAAAAATTTAGCTGAGTATCAGTAATACCCACTACAACTACACATTTGAGACCCCAGAGGTAAGCAATTTCACAAAACCTTATTTTACTATTATACCCACTATATCATCATCAGTTGTGTGTATGAAAGTCAAATTTCCTTGATGCCAAATGACTTAGGATTATGCAAACAATTTATCTGGTCATCACTAATAGGGCCTACCCACTGCAACTATAAATTTGAACCCTGACAGGTAAGCAAGCATACAAAATATTTCTTTGCTATTATACCCACTATATCACTATCAGTTGCATGTATACAAGACAAAAGTTTCTTTACAGTACAAGCCAAAAATTGCACAAAATTGTGAAACTAGTAGGAAACTTTTTTACCATTCCAAACAAGTACAAAACTCGTTTTTCCCCATTAATGTTAATAGTCAATATGGGCAATATTGCTGTGCAGTGAAATTATTTGATGATAACTCTGACCTTCATCTGACCTAAATTGTAGTATTGGTCGTAGTGTTTTTAAATTAAGTTTATAGTCAAGTAATGCCAGTCAGAGATGATTGTTTAAAAAATCTTTGGACCACAGCCACTGTCTAGTTCATGTATGGTAGCATGATGCTGGAATAGAATGCACCAACTAAAATTTACACGAGTTATTTCCACCTCAACATTTCTTCGCTTAGAAAATTGCAATAGAAACTCCTAATTTGTCATCCCATTCTGAAACTCTCCAAGCATTTATCACATTTTCAAGATTTGCTCACTTTACTTCCTAACAAACCAAGTAAGCTTAACACAAACCTTTCTCAACTGCTGAAATACACAATGATGATATTCATCAAAGCTACCTAGCTCATGGCTACCATACCAGAGGTCTAGTTTTAACCTATGACCTTGATGTTCCTATCACAATATCACAGCTGCCTGGACATAATGATTGTTCAAACTGCCTTTTAGCTTTTGTGACAGGCTTTAAGTATCAATAGTACTTCTATCTGGAGTATTGTTAAACAACACTACCAATATTATGCTCTCTGCTGTGACACGCAAACTATGCTCGCTTAAAAATGGCCTTCAATAATGCGAAAATGTTATCCTTGTCGTAATCCCAATCAAATGAAGTAAACTGACTTCATACGAGATGAATACCTTATTGTCAAAACAGCTTATGTCAAATCACACAAACTTATGAAAGGGGATATCATTATCAAACAAGACCAAATCTTCCTGGCGAAGCCATTCATTGTATCGGACTTCACAAAACTGCTGTTCTTCGATGAGCTAAAGAACCGCAGACTCCAAATAACAGACATTCGGGCAACTAGAGAGCAAGGGCACCACTAGAACATAACGGGTCACCAATTATAGGTCGATCAGCTACCTGATTACTGTTTTCCAATTATGGCCAACAGGCCATGAAAACTGGTGTACACCTAACCTCTGCATAGAAATACCAAAAGCTTTCTGTAAATTCCGATTATAACGTGACAGAAAATGTATATATGGCTGTTGTATCTACGGAGATCAAGCTGAGTTCATGACTCTTTCTAACTAACTACTACAATCTCCAAGTTAAGGTTCCGGTGAAGGTCACAGATTATAATTATCGTTGACCTTTTCTATTCACCACTCATTGGAGCGCACATGAAGGCCCGTCCAACCGATACGTAATTAATGCTATACAACCATATATCTACAATAATGTCATCTTTCAATTTACAGGTTTAATTGCTCTTGAACGAAAAGGAGCGAGAAGAGTGCGAGAACTACTTGGAGACGTGAGACAAAATAAGTCGGCGGGTAGGGACGGGTACATCACGGTGACTGGAATTGTTCACACTGTTTGTATATATGCCAATCGATAAAGCAAATCTCCTGTTTCTGTTTATATGGTACTCTTGGAAAAAAGTCCTAATAATGTTTACCTTACGTACAGCGTGTTAATGGTTGATATCCAATGTGAAGAGTTACTGAGATAGCGAGTAAATGAATCTTTTGAACTGACACTGGCCGTGTTCGTCAATCATAAAACATATCTAGCGACCACACGAAGAATTACTCTTTTTGTCATGTGAAAATATAAAGCTTCAACCCTTTCCCATATATTTAATGCCATATCACTAACAGTAACACTACAGCACTATCTGGGTTACTCTGCTCTACCCAAGCATACGGTGCAACGACGGTGAACGAATCAAATACGTTTGACGGTTGTATGAAAAACAGACAAGTTCAACCGAATATGTGAAGCATAAACACTACATAGCCCACTGAGTTTTGCATGGCAGCGGTGAATTGTCAGAAAGAACCTGAAAATGATGAGGCCTGCAATCAGTTTTATGTGATTTTGTACTTCGTTGTGCTTGTTTTAAGTTGGAAAAAATCCACGGGCAACGTAATTTGGAGAATCTGATACAAGGTTGGTAAATAAGATAGAGTTAATTTGAAAAAAAAACCTCAGGCTGGAGTTCCAAGATACAAGTTCTCTATCATCCCCGACGCAAGACATAAAGAAAATCGTTTCGATGAAACCCTTCAGCTGTGAACTCAGTATGACAAATGAATGTAAGCCGACAGGTTTCATATTTCGGAATGACCCCCTTGTTTACGTCCTTGCTTCAAATCATAAAAGCGTGTTGTAGGTCTACAATTCTTATTTTTCTTATTTCACGGTCAGTATCTTTGGTTTAAAATCTTACTTAGCATGGGCACACGCTAGTATATCGGTCACACTTAGTAGGGTAGAGTGCCATTTGGCCATGTTCACTTCATTTCCGAACGTCTCTCTCTTAATCATCGCTTAGCTCAATATTCCTCTGCTTTATGGTATTTCTTTCACAGTGGCCTACCCTAGTGTAGTTAGCCGAGAAATTCATAGATTTTGAAGCTTACTGATGCTTAAATATTTCAAGGTCGAATGTACACAAAATTTAACAATAACTTGGGAGCCGCAGTATTTCTAGCTGGTTGTTTCCTACGTTCTGAATCCATCTGCAAACGTGCACTTTATACAACTCTAAGGGGCTTTGTAACTATGGCTGATTCATCAGCCTTCTGACAAGTTTTGAAACATATCATGAACTTACCTCATAATGTTTACAAGATCGAAAAACGGAAGTCAACTTGGCGTGGAATGTCGAAGCCTGATCTGAGTAGTGGAGCGCGAGATAAATTATGAATGACCTTTGCGAACTTCTCTACGACGATTTTACAACTGCATTTACATAATAAAACCGTAAACGAACTTCTTAGCAATTTAGTTTACAGAATAAAGTATTTCTTTTGGGAAACGACGAACTGCTTTTAGCACACAATCAGTCCTCCTTTGGCATCAGTACAAAATACATGGTGAAGCGACGACGTTTCGCTAATCTGTGGCAACGTGACAGCATTGTTAATGTCGGTTCTTGTTTTGTAGGTCACAATAACGAAGCACAGATCAAAACATATTCATTTCCACCTAAAAGAGGCACTTTTCTTCAAATAGTGTCAGCTATCACGGTTCTCATGAAGATTCCTGTTCGTTCTTAGAAAGGAAAACAATTCACACGGCTTGTAGCAGAATCACTGCAAAGGATCGCTCGATTTTCTCGTAAATATTCAAGCTTTAGTTTGAGCTGTAAAAGCCAGGCAAAACTAATAAACGTTTTACCAAACGATCAGAGTAGCCCCTGAAATTCCGCGACGAAACCGTTGCTTGGAAAGCATTCGTTTTACAATCCCCATAGTCAACACCTTACATAAGGGACATGTCATTCGAAATCGCTCTCGTCCATCTTCTATAACCAAGTGACATTCAACCCTTCAGGGGCAAGCGTACAGAACTTGCCCACGACTTCCAAAAACAATTCCATCGCTTAAAAGTGCACTTGCCAAAACAAAGTGTCATAAAAACAACTTACCAGCAGATACAGTAACAGCAGTTACTGCATAGTAAACAACAAAAATGGAGACTATGGCCGACATAGTGCTGCTTATCTCCAAATCCTAAAGTACAGCCAATGTCCCGGATGGCTCTCTTCGCTTGATTCTTGCCGTCCTGCAATGGAGAAGGGTCTGGGATTGAAACAAAGGCGCCCAGGTGCAATTAAATAAATATGAAGCATGGGATTCATCCAAGGTTTACAAGAAGTCTCTTTCCAAAGGTTTTGCAAAGAAACTTCTAAGAGTTTATCCCAAAGTTATCAAGTTTAAATATTCTGACTGACAAATGCACTGAAAAACCTTTAATACAGTTCAGTTTCCTAGGAAAAATAGTTTATAAAAAGCCTACCCAAATGTAAGTGTAAATGAAGCAGTTGGATAGCAGCGTCAGCAACCAGAAGAACAGCACATGTTCAAGTGAAATTCAAATAAATCTAAGGTGAACATCCTAGATCCTTCAAAGAAGGCAATTTTCTCTCAAGAAACAAAAAATTAATTAGCGAAGGTCCTGGTTTTCTATGGTGAAGTACCCCAGTAACATATTGGCATTCAAATAGTAGAAAGATTTTAGCTGTGTCTGCAGAACATATACGAGAATTCCAGTCCAAGAACGAACAGCCGTGAAAGGAGTAATTGGTCAAATTAACTCAAGAAGAAGGCTATCAGACTTATGGTATATCAACAGAAGCAAAAAGTAGTTCGGAAAATAGAGTTCTCAAGCTAAAATGATGGGCAGAAGGCAGCATGCAAGGGCTCACTTTTTATTGCCTTGTGAGGTCGACCAAGCTAGGATTTCTCAATTTCGGAGAGTATATTACTCCCTTCGAGCTGCAAAGTTTCCAAGTATCCCCCTAAGTTCGTAGGAATTCGCCAATATTTATCTTCATCGATATGAAATTACTACACCACGAAATAAGCAGTTAATAAAGAACCCTAATTTGCTAACCAGGTATAAAACAAAAATATGTACGACTTTGGAGTAAATGGAAACAATATTAATTACTCTTTGTTTGTTTTGGAACATTCTATTAGCTGTTGGGTCCCCTAGCTCTACTTTGGACCTCCCTAGTACACATTGTCTCAATTTTACCCCCACTTAAATCCTCAATCCTCCCTAGGTTTGTACCGGATCACATTCAGAAACACTGAACTATACAATACTTACATCGCTGACTTTTCTGCACGTGACAAAGAGACAAGTAACATAAGTAAATAATGTACAAAATGTATGGAAATGTGAAATTGTACAACAGAGAATAGTACTTGTTTCTCATCAACCTACAAATTAACAAGGACCCCAATTGGATAATGCGAAAAAGTGGTGTCAGGAGTCCAATAGCCCCAAGGTCAGGCACCGGTGATAAATTGCTTTTAAAACACCTTTGTTTGTATCGCGAAATGAAAATAAATGTACTCTTCGACCTCCCTTGGACATGACCTTACTTATTCTCTTCATTACTCAGTTGTCTTTGCAAGATCCAGTGAAAGTCCAATGTACGTGTTCATCACCTTAGCACCTGTCAGAGGACAGTGTAAGGCGTAAAACCGCCTTATCGCTCACTTTGTTTTTACTAAAGAAAGTATACATTCAGTTCCTTATGGTCCTTATGGTCTAATGCTTCGATGTACTTTATCTTTCTATTCAGAGTCATTTCGTTTTAAAGGTTCTCTTTACTTAACGGTTGATATTTTTGCTTAAGTTTTGTTATTTCTTGAGCTAAGATTACGACACAGTATCATGCCATTCTAACTAAACTGAGCTACCTACACTTTCGAATTTGTTGGGAAGCTTCACTTCCCGTAAACATTTTATATATGATTATAAATTTTAATTGAAATCATGTAATGTAAAATAGTGTTTGTTGGAACAATTCTTGTGTTCTGGCAGAATTTCTCCTGCATCACTACCTTTTCCTAGTTATAGTTGACTGGAAACCAAATTTCGTACCGGAATAAAATGAGGATACCCCTCAACTACCCTTTAGTAAACCTCAACGGTTCTTTAATGTCACTGTTTATTACATTTTTTGTAAATTTAACAACCTTGCTTTAAACGTGCCCTAAAGCCCTGGTGGTTTCTGTGGCCACTACAAGCTTCTAAAGTTGATAACAGTGGACTTAAGTGGTTCAATGAAACAGAGTCCTCCGTGAAGGGGCTCCAAACTATGAAAGAGAAAAACATTGAAGTCTTCTGCTAGTTGGAAGCCCGGATACATAAACATAGATTATGTAATTGTGCAGAATGTATTATGCAGAAGACCTTATAATTAAATCATTTTTATTTAGATGAACGCCAGCCCCCCAGTATCGTCAACGCTGCTTGTACCTTAGTTTTAAATATCGTTCGTGCGATTCTCCATTATTTTTGTGACTCCTGATGAGCAACAGAATAGCGTTTCATTTAAAGGCTTTGAAAAAACTGTTGATTCATCTGAGGTTAACAGCAACAACAGATGATACTACCAGCAACTTAAAAAGTTCAGAGTTTAAGCACTGAAGTTTTGTCTGTGACTTTTGTTCAAATGTA
>JAAAKM020000069.1:24752-35098 GCA_010016025.2 Alatinidae sp. Z8VKAUB7J3 | reverse complement strand
TTCTATGTGCTTAGTCAGAAGACTTCAGAAATTTCAAAATGCTTGAAAAATAAAATACTTCAAATCAATCTGCTAGAGGCACTTATCTAGTCTAGGGTCAAGTCTCTGTGCTTGGTGAAAGTACTTTAAATACTCTAAAATACTTCAAACGAATCTGCTAGGTAGGGGGTCTATTTAATCCAGTCTATGTTCAATTCTATGTGCTTAGTCAGAAGACTTCAGAAATTTCAAAATGCTTGAAAAATAAAAATACTTCAAACCAATCTGTTAGAGGCACTGATCCAATCTAGGATCAAGTCTATGTGCTTGGTGAAAGTAATGAATATCTTTTTAGCTATTTTTTTTCTCTCTTGCAGTTCAGGTAAATTATCCCCCTTTTAAACAAGCGATTTTACTACAGGTCTGCATCATTAATTTTCGCCAAAAGCGAGAGATACTTATATAATTGGATTCATTAATCTCAAATTTATCCATTCACTGAACCAGCGAAATGATATTATATAGACCTGACTTTTTTTGCTGAGAAGGATCTAAACTTACTTTTAAAAAAAAATTCCCTTTTTAACGATTTTTAACAATTCCTGATCTAAAAAACGCTGTATGCCTAGTTTCAAAAAAATGTTTGGTGTATGAGTAGAACTGAATTGTAGTTATACGATGATAGAAAATTTTCTCACCTTTTTGTTGATGTGTTAAACCGTAGGAAAGCAGAAAAATACAAAACCAACACTTTCACACGGTGAAAAAACCTCAAATTTGACGACAATCTCTATGTTTATTCGACAGCTGAAATGCCCGTTTGAAATGGCTCGCCCTGCCCTTGAGAAAAGGGGTTCCCAAACTGAGGGAAAAGTCCACACCCTCTAGGGAAAGGAGAGAGCCAAGGTAAGAAGTCTTACAAAACAATTGACTCAATCATTAACAATTTGGCATTCTAGACCCTCACTTCCATATTTAAAGTGTATATTTGAACCCTTATCTTAATATATTTTTGAATGATATTGTAAGATGAACAAAAATAGAATTTGGATTTGGATTAGCGGGGAATGTGAGTCACCATAAATGAGTTTGGAAGTGACTGTGGTTGAGCATTATATATTTGGTTATCTTGCCATGAAATAAAAATGCATCATGCATATATAGCTCCCTGTCTTTGGAATGCTGAATGTATCATTTGGTACCAATTGCTGGGAGCATGGTTAATGTCTGAAAATTGGTAAAAGCGCGAGGATATCTGTGAAGTCCTTCCTAGGGGCGCCGCCTCACTTCTCTTGGCGGCAATTGTGCATGTTTTTGACAAGAATTCTCAAAATTGTTTCTCATCTATTTGGATTCTAAACGACATTCCTTTTAGTACGGTGCTTATCAAAAACCTAAATCATCAAATTAAAAACGATAATATAATGTGGAGAGACCTTTCTTCGATTTTTTCTGCTTTTCGTATCTAAAGCATAAATCTTTCTACAAAGACCCTTCATTAAGAAGACTTACTAAGACGTCTGTTTTCGGTTATATGGCCTTAAAATAGTGCTATTGTTGTATGAATCGACTTCCTCCGGGTAAAACGACTGTCCAGTTGCGTCAAATTCAATAAAATTAAAAGGGCATTGACACCCTAGATTTGGTCTGAAATCCTTGAACATCGATTTTCAGGGACTACCAAGGTATATAACCTTTAAACAAGCTGTAAAATTACTATATCCTTGAAATGCCCAAATACTGCTACCAATCATCAAAAACGTCTTCAAAATAATCTCAGATATAAAGAAGTTCGCTGTTCAACGACGAGGTTATCTCACGTTTAGAGATCGAGAGTTCTTGCCAAGAGCTACCAACGCTGTCAACGCTTGAGCAACCTTTTAACTGAAACTTTACTCCTACATGTGACTTCGCGGAGTACAGGCCTCCCGGTATTACCCCCTTCTGAGAGTCAAACATCGATGTTAAGAAGTTCTTTAGGTTTTCTTTGTTTAACTGATTGTAGGCTTTTCTCATATCTATCAGGTGCAGTCACAGAAGATCAAGCTCATGGACTGCAGAACGTAAATAAACCTACACCACACGTCAAACGCCTTCAAACGTCAACACATAAATACAAGTAAGAATCATTGATTGAAACATGCATCTCAAAAACCAATGCATCTTTTAAATTCCTTGGTCTAACATGATTACCCGTTCTCTATTCTGCAATAACTAACGGAATCTATACAATAGTTTGATGTGACAATATTTCCGTGGCACGGTGATCTCGTGAAAGCGAGTATAAGAAGCCGTGTTAGGGCCACTTGCACATTTGAGCTGAAAATGCAACTTACATGCAATGATTTTAACATACAGGCTTTAACTTTCTGGCATTGAAAAGACATGAACAAAAGTGTTAAATTTGAAAGCTTACGTATTTTGAGTCGAGCACGAGGAAGTCTTCTTTCGGCTGCAAGCCATGACGAAACTGTCAACCACATCACAGATCCCATCTTGGATTTGAGAGCCTAGATGCTAACGTTAATTATTTCTCAACACTAAATAAATCTCATGACTCCAATGCATCCACAAACAAAATTTTCTACTTAATTTTATTCAGCTATTTGAGAAATCTCCGTAATTCTTGGGAAAGTTTGCAGCTATTCCGATAAGTTCGGCTTGTTTTCAAATTCAATCACAATTTCCACCTCAAGTCTGAACTTGTCAAAGATGCGTCCCACATCCTGCGGTCCAAAAGTGTATATATTTGCTTGCGCGTATACAAAACAGTGACAACCACTGCACCTTACGAACAGCATACACCGAAATCTCTGATTCAAAGACATTGGACTTGCTCTAAGTCAACTAAGATGTGAGTTCGTGTGAAGCAAGGAAGAAGCGTATTAAAGTCACTGTTGTCAATAAATTCTATTCTACATTGACTGTTCATTTTACTGCAAGGTAGGGATCGGATGGGAAAGGGAATGTGGGTCTCGTCATTCTGTTGGGACGCTTGCTATAATTCCCTACAGGTTCTAAGTTACAAAAATAATATGACCTGTCCAGCTGAGCTCGCACAACATCAGGAGACCAAAATGAATGGCTGTTGTATAGTTGTAGTTCAGCATCCCACTATAGTCGTAGATTCAGTTTCCCCTCCAATTTTTAAAAGGATGGCGCGGGCCCTTAAACAGAGACGTCTTAAACGTACTTTTCACAGTCAATCACTGAGAGCCTTCACTGTTAGCTGTTCCTTGTTACAGATATTGACGTATGCGGCATGGGTTTATGATTATCAGTAGCTAACAGTAATGTAATTTCCTTGATGTTCATCACAGGTAGACTGCGCGAAATTCGATGTCTTACGCCAATAGACTCTTCTGAGAAACTGTAATTCCAAGTAACGACAGGAATCGATGCTATCAATAAAATGACTGGTTTCGAATATGGGTCACTCTTTCCAGCAAAACAACAGAACTGTTAGGATACCTGAAACTATTCCAGGCAAGACGTTTCCCCAGATATAGAACTCTTTATATACATTATTTACAAGCTTCCGTGTCACAGCTCTGAAGTACTTTTAATAACTGAACCGTTGTGATGTAAGTTACACTCAATGCATTGTTGTAATTGTGAATTTAAAACTTAGCAGTACTATTTCGTTTACCGAAAGATTTATCAAAGACATCTAACAACTAATGTTACTATAACCACTATTATCATTGGTATAATCATCGTCATATCGTTGTCAGAAATTGCGTTGTATAGATATTTTTTCTCGCCGTCATTATATACTCTTCACTAGCCACCAGCTTTAGTGCTACCATCATAGATTCTCAGTTGCCTCTATCAAACTTTGAACCTTCGCTATATTGAACATGGATTACCTTTGCGACCCCCAACTCCTCGCCATGTCTTGCCATTTTCCCTATCGTTCCTAACATAACATGGACTAAACAACATCACTTTATTGATTGAAAATATATCATTCAGAGCAGCTTTCGCAGAGATATTATCTCAATAAAAAAATTCCAAATTTCACATTTTTACGTTGTTTGTTTAATTTATGATGACAACGTGGTGATCCTTTCATGAAAACAAAACTGGAAAAAATAACGCTAGAAATCGTATAAATTGTATTTCAGGGAAATAAAATGGGATAAATAGCCACGTGATGAGATCTTAACTTCAGTCTGATGGTGCACCACAGCACAAAATCCGACCAAAGTATTTTGCATATAATTGACAGTAAAACATGATAAAGTATAAAAATAATATAACTATGAAGAAGAAAAGTTAAAATATAATTAGCAAGTATTTATAAACTATTAATGGGTTTTCAGAGCTGAGATGTACCTAGTTTCCTAAATATTGTCAGAAAATAAATATGGCAGTAAGGCGAAAATTTTGGGTACAGCTAAAACAACTAAGGAGCCACAACAGATAAGTTCCTTCCCTGAGTAATAGTAATGATGTAACTCACGCTATATGCATGCAATACAAGAAATTTCCATTTCAAGGGAATCAGTTATTATAGGAGATTATTTTGAATTTAGGAGAGCTATATACTATCAAGTATTTCATTGCGAGAAGGCTCAACATAGACATACCAAGGTTTGGCAAACACACTAAGACCACTGATTGCATTAAATATATTTTGCACGCTATTCATTGTGTATTTTAGACTTAATCTTGTATTTATAAGTTTAAGAGGCCTTAGATTGAGTCAAATATATACCCCCTATTAGGGTAATCATCACTCTTACAGCGTTCTTGCTTGCCTCACTCTCACAAATAAATGTGAATATAGGTAAAGATAAACAAGCAGTAGGCCCTAACTAATGACGCCTTCCCGTGGCAATGAATAAATGCTTACCAGGCAATTAATCCATTTCCTGTGCCATGTTTACTGAACAGATCTAAATTTCAATTTAGTACCCGTCTATTAGTATAGGAGATACACCTTCTGGTAATGTTTACGTTTTTAATGTAGTAATTTGCATTTCATGATTTTTGACGTTCTCTCTCGCCTTATCCTTGGCGTGCAATACTCAGAGAATAATCGAAAAGCTAAAATAGCGCAAATAAAACGCCTCATGGTATATTGTACAGCAAATCAATCCAACATTGTTGTTTATGGTATTAACTTGAAGGATGTTGTTTGGATGATTAAAATACGTATTGCAGCACAACTTTCTCTTCGAAGAAAATAATGACTTTTTGTGTTATTTACCTTTGAAATTCATTTAGAGTTGAAATATAGTAGTAGCTGCTGGCAGCTTCTTCAATCTTTAAACAAAGTTTTTTGAAATTATAAGTAAAGTATTTCAATAACAAGAATTGGATGTAAATTGTTGTACTTATTCAACAAGTTTGTGCAAAAGCTATCATTTGAATTTGGTAAAAGTTTGTGCTACTGTCACCTTTAAACCACAAAGTTCCTTTCTAATTTACAAAGCCTGTGACTTTACTGAGTAGAATTTAACAGGATAATATGGCAGTATAATATTTGGTTCATTGAAAGATAATGATTGACAAGAATGATTTCTTGAAATACGGGCATAAACTGGTTCTACTTGTGAATTTTTAAATTCAACTGTATCATAAAATCCTAATGATATAATATGTTACAATCTGTACTTTTCAACGGTTTTATTTTTTTGATACCACCAAGAATAGTGGCACAGTTTTGAGGCGTATGAATCAAGACAGAGTTGATCCACTTTTACCAGCATAATCATCGCCTTTTCTGTGAAAATCTGCAAAACACAGAGAGCACAGACAGACAGCTTAAGTAGCCCGTGGGCTTTACTAGATCCCTCTTTTCTGCCTTAATCTGTACCACTATTAGACTGGGTATTTTAAACGTCTTTGACTTTCTGTTTCCTCACTTTAAGATTTTAAAACATTGTAAGACTCTGCCACTTATCTTTGCCGCTAATATCTGTACTATCACTATTCTGCTTGTTTCTGTAGGATTACTCAATCTGCACCCAAAAAGTATCGCTCGACTTCATGGCTGTCGCATCCAATTGTTTGTCATCGAGAGTTGACCAACTATGACTGATAACGTTTCTACCTCTCTCAGAGCACCACCTGACTCTTGCCTGGAAACAATCATCAACCACCAATCAGAGACCTTTGCAAAAGCCATTAAAGGTGGATTCTTGTCACTTCCATATCACTAGCCTAAATCACAGCTGGAATAAGTTGTTTCGAAATAGTTCTTACGACGCATCGATATTGAGCAAGTCTTTACCGAGAAAGTCTATTGTTGTCAATTGTTAGAACAAAACTCGATTACTTCAGCTTTGCTTTGGAACAATAAGGTACAGGAATTCTGTGATATAGACATTCCCTACTATTGTCAATCACAGGCGATATATACTCGACATAAGAATAGATCATACAACATGTTATCAATAGAAAACCATAGAAACGTTATACAAAACGTTATAATGATTCCACGATGTTTTTATTTTCGATGTATTTTTAACAGCATCAGAAAGAAAGAAATCCCTCGCCTACAGACTACGTACATGAATACAGACCTCGTAGTCGTCTGGGCTTTGCACAAAGATTTTAGAGGACAGGAAACTGGTGACTTGTTAGTGATAAAGTGGAGAATCAGGATTAGATGATAGTGAAAAGGGGGGCTAGCCTTGACTTTCAATACTTTCCAAATTCACATCAGCAAAACGTCTTATAATCAGTAGGTAACTGCTTAAAAGAGGCATGGCCTACATTTCAAAAGCATTCGCAAACGTATCCTTGTAACGGAAGGGAATGCAACGAGGAGAATATGCGAAGATGACACCAATTCAGATCAAGTAAGGTAGCTTGGGTCTCAATGCCTCCACTAAAAACACGTCCCTCAAGACATGTTGGACCTTGCTAAATGACAACGAATATGTAGAGGGATGGACTGAACCTAGCCTTCATGATAATTGTTAATATTATTTCTAAATTAGTTGTAGGACATAGTATGGCTTCCAATTCTTAGCATCAAAACATTTACTCGACAAAAAACCAGCATGGTTTGACAAAATGGCCGAGATAAACATTAGGATGATTACGTAATACTAGCAACCAAATACATGTTGGTATGACGTTCTTTCATACAATATACAATAAACTTTAATTAGCTTTTAAAAGCATACTTTACAACCTTAATCTCCATGAAGTATAATCTTAAGAGGGCATTTTTCTTTTTGATCTGGTGCGAACGTGAAGTTTTATTTGCACAACAATTTAAGTAGTCATCATTGTCACTCTATATAGCACTTACAAATCAAGTGGCCTTGTTACGAAAAGTGATAATTTTCCATAAAAGCTAATAATTGTCACTTTAAATTTGAAAGCCGATATCATCATGGTTATCCTTGTAAGCATAGCCTTCGATGGTGTCTTTCTTTGAGCCGTGTACACGTCACACCATTTGCTTCTAAAATTTCTATCCTTCCTAGCCCTTTGCGACAAATATGCCTGATAAGAGAAAGGCTAACAAACACTCATGATTTTGATATAACTGTTATGCATATTTTTACAGTTTTTAAAGGTTTAGGATATCATTCTTTTAACATCTGGTAGTTACGATATGTAAGAATTTGGGTCTGTTGCAAGTTTTTTTCATTCTGCGCATGTGTGTCAATGATGCCTTCTTCTTTAGACTGTCGCGCATGCATTCCATTAGCCTTAATTCGCATTGTTTGGAAGGTTAGCGGTCTAATTCTTCTATTCTGCACAAACTAAATGACCGTATGATCCATTGCAAATCAATCAAATCTAATCTAATCTTTACAACATTTGTGCGACTAGAAAGAGAACTGGTGATGAATGCATACCGAGGTGACGCAAGTTAAAATGGACGGTGCATTGCAGTGATTAGTCGACCAGTTTCATCGCTAGTTACGTAGTTAGATTATTTAGTTCGGTTGGGTTAGATTAGTTGGTTAGTCAATAAACAAACAAATTGTTATTTAAATGCCGATATTTGGTTGTAACGTCATGCTGGAAACTGACACCGGATCAATGTCTACGAAACGTAATTATCTCTCCAGAAGGATTGGGTTCTGAATGGCACTTGGTCATTATGAAGGACGTCGTACTGACTTTGATTCGGCGTCAGTAAGACGTCGATTCAATGTCCAAAATACAATGCGTTAAATTTTATATATAAATTTATATATAAAAAACTTACAACATCGATTCAACGTAATAAGGTACGTCGATTCGACGTTGTACCGACATCGAAGCATCGGCTAAGTAATTAGTCAGAAGTTATTTGTTACTAACTCTTTAGATTTCAATTTGTTGTGTTTCCAGTCCATTATCGAACATTTAACTAACAGTAACGCTTCACTGCTAGTGCTAAGCATGACAAGAAGGGCAAAAGGTGCTTGTCTCAGGCAATTGTTGACATTAAAAACGTTGTAGAAGTAAAATGGTAACGTTGATTACAATGATGATGATGAATTTCCCTACCGCTAGGAAATAATTTGACTATATACCTATACAAAGTGGCAAGACCACTATTGCGACACTATGTATCTTAAACATAGCAATTTCGAACACTCGTTGTCATTTGTCTGTCTTATTAGGGAAAATAGAGGCAGATAGCCAAATATACCTTTAAAGAAGGCCCTTTCATACTGCAAGTGTTTATTCAAACACGGTAAATATTTGCATTGCAAATGGCTAGCGGCATTGGTTTGGTACTTTTAAGAATTGGGAGCATCTTTCATTTCATTTTTCTAATTAAAAATGAGTTATATAAACCATGGCCAGAGAAATCATAATTAAATCTGTTGACACTTGATCCCAAACTTCTATAACAAATCGTTTATATAGAATCTTAGCCGTATAAATTTGTCATTAAACAGAAACATTCCTAATAGTTTAAACATTTTAAAAATTTGAGTGAAATCTTCTCAATATGTCAAGACTAGACTCATCATCATAACGTGATTGAAATTTCGAGATTCTGAAACAATAATAATATGTCCATTAAGTCTACTCTCGTATTCTATGATTCATATTTGCGCATTTAGATGTAGAAGGGTCCACTAATTCAGCAAAAGTTTTGGCTTCAAAAAGTCCAGAGATTTGTACAAAGCAAATTATATAGCAGAGTGTCATAACAAAGAATACGTTAAAATCTACGAACCCTACGAATATACACTAACGTATCTTACTTGGAGAAGGTGATCTTGGCGATCTTGGCCTCGTTTCAATGATAAGCTGTGATGTTGCTCCTCGTTTGGACTGCAGCTCATGGATACGACGCTCATACTCTCGGCACATCTTTTCTAGGTCTGAAACTGTTCTCTTGAGTGAATCTACTTCTCTATCCAAACTGGAGATGTTGGAGTGCATTCTCTCGATTTCGTTAGTCTTCTCACTGAGTTGTTTTAGTGAGCGTTCACGCTCTGCTCTTAATTCCTCTTGCAACTTCTTGTATCTTTGATCATGGTCAAGGTTCTGTCTGGTCAGATGATCCTTCAGATCTGCCTCAGCCTGTAACAAAGTAACAGTTAACTTTAACAAACTGTCGGCCATTTGTGTAACTTTCTCTGGAACTATCTTAAGGTACAGTTTCTTATTCTCAAAGATGAATTTACAGGTGGCGAGCACAAACTTGCAACTGATATACTTTGACTATGAGAATATTAGGACGTTTGACAGATGGCGGAAGCGAAAACTTAATAACGGTAGTGCTAACCAAGGCAACAATTCATACATTTGACTAAGTTGGAACACGTTAGGCTCGTAATGGTCTGTTTCCAAGCCATTATAACGGAAAATGTCGTAAAAATTGAGATAAAGGGGCTATTATTTACAAATCATCAAATTTTAATTTTTGTATTGAAAAGAATATATTCAAATGTATTACTTGTTAACACGGGTTAATAAGTAACCTAAACAAACTGGTGTTGTCGACTTTTCCCGGCTAAAAATTTTAATGAAAATTATGATTGCTGAGATGTCAAGTACTAGATTGGCGTGGTCGATTTTATATCACACTGGCGTTCCATGCTTCTAGATAGCACAGAGTATGGGAAGTTTTTACAATTTTGCTAACATTAACTTTACTATACACAGACTATGCAAGATTTTGGACCTCTTATCTCAGACTTTGAAATTTCGGAATATTACCTCCTTGTAGTTTAGAGGATTCGGGGCAAATTTTGAATAAATCTGTCTGAAGAAAACCTTTTAAAGTAATCAAAAGAACGGTTTAAAATGACTCGGAACAACGATTTTTTTGACTGATTAGGTGTATCAGAGATTTTTACCCCCCCCCCCCCCCCCCCCCCCCAAACCCCACCCCCAAACCAAAAAAAAAAAACCATCTACTACAAGAAAAAAAAGAAAGCAACACACCC
>JAAAKM020000069.1:0-24742 GCA_010016025.2 Alatinidae sp. Z8VKAUB7J3 | reverse complement strand
GACCCGAAACAACGTTTTTTTTGCCGGATTAGGTGAACTAAAGATTTTTCCCCCCCCCCCCCCCCGCTCCAAACAAAAACCAACAACAACAACGAAAAAATGTAGTTTTTGCTTTAAGAGACAAATGTGTCGGCTCCAAACGGATGGTTACAGGTGTTGTCTAGTATTTTCAAGCTTATTCAAAGATCCTGTATTCATTATATCACATAGCTTGTTATTTATATGCATAGGCGTTAGAATCCCGAAGGAAACAAACATTGTCGTATTGTCGTTGACATGGTACTACTTTACCTACATCATGGAAGTTGAGCTACTTTCTATCAGCAAATGTTATTAATATAAATTCAAGAGAGGTGTGTTTTACTACCCAGAAACTGACTTTCTTTCTATCAAATTATTAGAATTTTTATTGAAATTTACTCTCAAAACCCAAGAAGAGTGTTTGCTTCAATGAGTTTATATCACAAAAAGGCAAAAATAATTAAGTAAACAACAGTTTAGATAAATAGATCACAAGGATCATTAGCTTGACTGTATTTGACGACTTGATGTACTTGATGGCTTAGTAAATACTTTCATATTGAATATGCAAAACAATTCTTAAACTCAATCTTTGGAAAACCAAACTATAACTAAAAAAACGTAGCATGAAGTCATCCGCAGTTATCTCCTCTTTTGTGCTCTACATTCCTGAGATGTCATAATCTACTTCAAACTACGTGTTTGCCAAAACAATACCAGACTGATAAAATTCTCATGAGTTTACATACCCTGACAATCTTCTCTTGTAGTTCCCAGACCTCTCTGGTGTATTTTTCCTTGGTAACTCTGTATTCTTCCTCTATCGTCACTCTCTCACGCTTGTCAACGTCAATGGATTCCTGCAATTCATTAATCATTGCATTTGATGCTTGGAGGTCTTGTCTCATATTCTCCTTTTCTCTTTGTGCCTTCTTGTAATCACCTTTCAGTTTCTCCCACTCCCTTCTGAGAGTTTCAACTTCGCCTTCCAAGGTTGACCTCTTGGATCGGAGTTCCTCAATGATCATGTCTTTCTCCTTGACTGTTTTCAAGAAGTTTTGGCTTGTACGTTGATGTTCCCGTAACTAAAATAGTAAAAGAGTAATTTCTAAAATTAATCCTGGGAAACACAATAAAACGTTTATATTTATTAAGATTAAAGTCTTCTATGACAGTAAGTAGATAAAAAAAACTTAGAGAGAGAAACTATCAAAAAAAGAAAAAGAAAAGAAAACTAAATTTCTATCGAGTAGCAGGATAAAGATCCTTCTGTATAATAAGATATCATGTAAGGTCAATGTCATTTACATGTTTCGTTGTTATAACATAAATTTCCATTCGTCTAGATTAATATCCAAAACATTTATTCCTAAGATTTGAAACTCTCAGTCAGTATGTTGAAGACGATGGACGTTTTGCCGAGATAATGGTGTTAGAGTTAGATTCGAAGTAAATGCGGATGCCGTAACATGATATGCTATTGCCAATCCTTCCTTCTAAAGACTAACCGCATCAGACCAAGCAATTTAAATCCCAAATAATAATTTCTGAAAGAATACTCCTCTATTACCATCCTGATTCAGTACATTAATTCTTCTGGCTTTCGTTCCAAATTGCTTAAATATGCGCGTTGAATAACATTTAGCATTTGAATGTAAAACGATTGAATTTCAAAGTACAGCTGCTCTGGATCAAAAACAACGATTCTAAGGCTTTCTCCACAAAAGTCAGAGTTGAACATCAGATGAATTTCTGAATAAAGCCTGCGTGAACACCTCTCGGAACCATCTCTTGTGTAAGAAAACTCTAATCAAAGTTCTAATCACATTTAATTTCTGAAGATTTATACTTATGCGTTCATTTACTTAAACTGGCCGTAGAATTATTAATACATTGTGTTTCATGTGGAAGTTATTCTTAGGTTTAAATAAGAAATAATATTTATAATCATGCCGAAGTTATTCCAATCAGATTACCACTTAGAGCTTCTCGTTAGATTCCCAAACTTTATTCCAGTAATAAAAATAGTTTCAATAGCTTGTTTGTATAGGTGAAGCTTTTTGCCAGACATTTGTCATTGCATCTTGTCTGTTATGAACACGTAAAAGTGAACTTAAGTTTATACGAAAGGTTATATGAAGAATGAATACAGAGAATAAAAAGTGTGTTGAAATAACACCGCTATTTGTTACTTCAGTTTGGTATCCAGGCCGTGCAATAACTATTCTTATTTGCTCAAGGCCGATTTATATTTTTCATAACCACAACCTTTGAAGTGTCAAAAGAACAGAAGATCGTCCAACAATAGATACTGGAAAAGAAATGATCATGTGGATCTGCTATTTAATACTGTTTGCTTTATTAATGTGATAAAAATATTTTACGATGAAATAAATACCTAACTTTCTTAACTATGTCTAGTTAAGCAAGTTGCATGGTCTAACTTGTAACAGTTACGAAAACCCCTGTCATTAACAGCAGTGAAAGAGCCCCAAGTAAATGAAAACGTGTCCCCTAATTCGATAAATTGATACAGTAGCCCATCATAATACCGCAAGATTACACTGGGGTTTGTGATGATTGGTCACCACAGATCGATGAAAGAACACGAAATGTAAATAGCTAAATATCTCAACTGTTCTGCATGTTTCCCATAAGATTTCTTCCACGTGTTTACTGTCGGTCCGTGAGTTCTGCCTTCTGGTGCCTGTCTCGTCATCCATCCAAAGCGTTGTGCATAAGCTTCAAACCAGTAACAGGTCAACTGTCTCCTACAGGTTTTTGTTGTGTTTGCAAATAAATCGTAGCCTTGCCGTAAATCTTATAAAGATCGCGAGGAAGTCAGCAGGAGTGCCTGCTTAGTGTAGAGTTCTCATGAAACACCTGCTTTAATACCAAATAAAGCTGTTGCTGTTCACTACGCCCTTTCATCTAATGAGAACAAGGAAGTTGGAGTCTCAGGGAATTTAGTCTCCCTCCGTCGATGATATACTTACAAGCTGAGATATTTGATAATACCCTCTCGGCGACATTGGTATTAGTTACTTTAAAAATTTAAATTGGAAAAGCGTATTGTAGAAGAATGATACAAGCGAATATCACCATTTCTATGTCGTGGTTGAGGTTGGGATAAATAAAGCCATTGATATAGATATGGGTGTTGATGTCGATGGGTTTATTGATATAAAACAATTTTTAGCGATGGACTGGTAGATATAGATATACTGAGATATGGACGTAGATATACTGATATATGGAGATGCGGATATAGAAGAGATATAGGTAGTCCTTTAGATATGAAACTCTTGATAGATACGCTTGTAGAAATAGTAATAGCTATTGATGTAAATGTAGATATATATAAACAGATATAGATCTAAATGTAGATATAGATAGTAGTACAGATATAAATAGACTTATAGCAATGGTGTTGTATTTCTGTATTGATATTGATGTAAATGGTATAGATAGTGTTATAAATAAAATTACACTTGTAGAAATGGAAATAGATATAGATGTAGGTGTAGATTATAGTATAGATAGAAATGCACTTGTAGAAATTGAACCTTGATATTGATATGAATGTAGATATAGAAATATTTAACAGTACATATATATATATATATGTGTGTGTGTGTATGTGTGTGTGTGTGTGTGTGTGTGTGTGTGTGTGTTTGTGTGTGTAAATTTAGATAGTGGCGTAGGTATTAGAAGTATAGATTGTAGATATGGATAAAAAATGATGTAGGTGCGGATAAGAATTTACGCGCAAACATTCTTATAGATCTTGATCTAGATACAAAGGTGGTTATATAGATATCAATGTAAAGCCAAGTTACAATATGGAACAGAGTAACAACGACCGACTTCAGTCTTAAGTAGATTTGGATCATTGCAAAGTATCCGACACTTTATCGACAGGTCACCACTACTCCCATATAAGTGCAAAACGACAAATGAAATACGAAAAATATATAGTTATGATTTGTCTGTTGTCCTGAGAATGTCCGTCGTCAACAAATTATTTTGTTGGTAGCAAATATTTAACGGGTTCCTAGTCAGCTTTACCGAAGATCTATTGATACTGAAAAGAAGGTTTATTAATTCTTCAGCTAAAGCTTTATCAAAAGATAAACAATATTTGTTCAATTCATCAAACATTTGTATCTAGTCTGCAGTGATGTCAAAGTTTAAAGTCCTAGAAATAAAGCTAGCAACGGTGCTCGCAAAAAGAAAAGTGATCCCTTTAGATCTGTCACAAATCTCTACTATGACCTTGCAAACAAGTATCAAATTTTACTTCTCAAAACAGAGATTAATGCCTGCAAGAATGACTACTCATGTGAATGTTTGAAAATTAACTTTCTTTGGGCATAAAATGCGTCGCAGTTGCCTTGAAAAGGTATCATACTTGGCATGGTTGAGGGCAAAAGGAAGAGAGGAAGACCAGCGAAGTTATGGTTGGATGAAATCATACAACTGCTAGGTTGCTCAGCGAAGGAAGCTGTTTGGGCTGCAGATGACCGGGAAGAGTCGGCATGTAATCAGAACTACACCTACCCTTCTGGGGGCTATGTGAGATGATGATCATGAATTGGTGGCAGAGTATAATATGTATATATTATCAGTAAATTAGAGGGAAGTAAGGTGATATTAACCAAGAAGCTCCGCTTCTGGTTCTTTGTTAGCTAGTAAAACCGAAATCATTGTGACTTTTAGGTATCATGCTAAGCTTTGTATATTATAATTGCTGATATTGCCCTTCATTTAAGTTAAGAGTCAATTACCTGTTTGGCAAACTCGCGCTTGTTAGTTTTAACTCTGTTTTGTTCTTCCGTTAGTTCTTCCTTGAGTCTGGCAGCTTCGCGGTTTGATGCATCCAGTCTCTGCTGGAGATCTTTGATATCCTTGTTGGCATTCTTGTGGTAATCCTGCGTTTCAGAGCATCTAACTTCCAATTCAGATATCTTTGACTGGTAAACTTTGATGTCATGCTCGTAGGTGGTATGTTGTTGTACCAAGGATGAATGTGATTGTTCGAAATCCGAGTGTCTAATAAACAATCATTAGAAGAAAGAGGTTAGAAATTTTAAAAATCAAGTTACGATTATGCTGGAACCAAATCAAATGTACACAACTTCTTGGATGCTATTGGTCAGCGGTTGACAACCTGAATCCAAAAGCCGGTAAAAATGCGCTGATAACTTTATGGCTTCGTGATACGCTAATGCTAACCAACCTGTTTCCTGAAAAGGTAACATGTAAGATTAAAGAATCATTTTTACTTAAAAGATTTGTTATGAAGGCCTTATGTACTGCCATAGTATTACACACACGGCTTCAAAAGTGGTATAAAAGTGAGTAAGAGGCCGAAGAATAGCTTCCATCATTACACAAAGGAGTGAGAATGAAAGAAAACATTGTGGGCTACTCTTATAACGTACACGATTGTAACAGCACCAAATCATCAGAATTTCCTTACACTGCCAAACTCATCAAAAAGTTATCAGTTCCCATCCAACAACGCCATAAATATTATTTCGAGTTCATGTAAAATTGTTCTAATATGAAGTTAGCTAACTAGTAGGCCTAGTGATTAATTTCGTTATATTGAGTTCAAGTATGATTGGCTAAATGTAAACACCATTTAAATCCTTTGAATTGTAGACTATTGCTTTCAAACATAACTAGGTAGCCGCTTAACACGTTTTATTAATCTCACAGTTTCTCATTATATTTAATTTTATATCTTTTTTCATTGTTTCTTTAACAAATTTCCTGTCTATCCGAAGAACTGGATCTTGACTGACTAAGAGCAGTTGTCAACTCATCAAATCCCCTTACTTGGTATGTGTGTCGATAAAGTGCGTTTGGTTCTTAAAAGTCAATTTGTCGATATTTCCATTACATAAAATAATTACCCTCCGAAGTAGAAAAGCGTCGATAAATTGTAGCGGAAACTCTGACAGAAACAACGCTTTATCATCTCACAGTTTCTTATTGCATTAAATTTGTTGGTAGTTCGATTAAAGAATGATGCAAAATTGTTATGGAGATTGATTGTTCGCTTAATTGGTTAATTAATTGACTGATTTTTGACGGATCATCTGAGCGTCAAAATAAAGATCTTACACGACGAAGAGACAGAAAACAATTCAGTAAAGGTAAATTGAACCAATGCTAAACTATATTATTATATTTTCATGATTGGGTCACCATTATTTTAAATACGACTGTCAAAGTACTACCTTTTCCTTAAACTTTGGATTTCTTCCTCCAAAGCTCCTTTCTCGTGCAGATGTGAGTCACATTGACCTTGAAGAGATAAAATCTCTCTGCGCAAGTCTTCAACCTCCTTTTGGAAGTTGCTCCTGTCTCTAGCCTCGATTTGATATTTGTTTTCCAAGTCCTGATAATGGGCTGTTCTTTGCTGCAGTTCTCTTTCGGTATTATCGATCATGCTCTTCAAATCAGAAATAGTCTTTGTCAACTCAGACTTTCCTAAACAAATTTGAGAAAAGAAAGTTGTGGGTTTTGAATCTTCTATGAGGGAATTTTCTATGTTCATTCAATCTGTCGAAAAAAATTCGTATATATTATCATTAGATATTTCTATGGTATTGAAAAGGTCACATGGGCAAAAAGAAAATTCTTTATTATTAAATGTTTACCATGAAATTTAAGTGTCAAGTACAAGAAAGTTTTTCTGGATTAGCCATTCCCTCGCTTGTATTGATTCTAGTCCCATCTATTTCATCAGTAATAAACATTTCTCACTCCCTCTCATTATACTCAACTCTTTCTGCAATAACGTACCTAAGAGCACTTCCTGAACATTTACACTAAATATATCAAGACTTGTCCAAAATTTTTGAACTTAATGAACAGAATTAAACCAAAGAGGGGTATCAGAGCAAGTTTGGGCAGAAGGTGCTATTGACTTGAAAAGTTTTACTTGGATGAATCATGCTTGTCAAAGCTTACAGGATTTTATAGGGGGTGGGGGTGATGGCACTATCTACGATACTTTATGCCTGTTTGGACGATTAAGGAAATATGTTGACGTTTGAACCTTCATGTTTTCACGTATCTTGTGTTCCTTTCATCATCACTAAATATACATCAGAAAGGGACAGGTACTGCAAAACTACCTATTTAAAGTTTTGTATTAAACGTTTTATATCACTTATTCAAAATTATAACATACCTTCATATTGCTGTCGGTTCCTCTCATCCTTCACAGTAATGTAAGCAAGTTCAACGCTCAAAAGCTTTTTAGAAATTGTTTGGATTTCTTGTTGAATGACTGATTTCTCCCTCACAACAAGGTCGTAGCTCTCTTTATTTTGAGTCAGCTCACGTCTCAACGTTTCCACATCTCTCTCTAATAATCGAAGACTGTTTCTAAGCTTCTCAATTTCACTATCTTTCTCTTGATTGATTCTGTATACTTCGTTACTGAGCTTTTCATTCTCAGATACGGAAGATCGCAATTGGCGCTGCAAGCGATCAATCTCTTCAGACATTTTGGAGTTTTGTATTTTTGCGTGCTCATACTGTTCCACAGTTGTAGTGCGCTCGGACGTCAGCTCCCTATGATGAGACTCAAGTTTGCTCCACTGTTTTCTGGCAGCTTCAAGATCATCTCTAAGCTTCACATTTTCTCCTTCTACACTTCTCAAACTACTTACTCGACTCTCAAGCTCACGAATTTTCTCCACACTACGTGTCAGTTCTTCATTTTTATTCTCTAGACTATTTCCTTCTTTCGTCAGTCTTTCGTTTGCTCTCTGCAAATCGTTTTGTAATTCCACTTCTCGAGCACCAACTATACGGAGTTGGTTTTCTAGCGTTTGCAATTTGTCTCTCGTTTCATCTAATTCCTTTTCTAGGACCTCTTCCTTTTCTACGCTTCTCTGATACGATGCCTCAATCTTTGTGAATTGTTTGTGGGTATTCAAAACCTCATCTTGTAATTCATTGTGTCTCATTGAGAATGATTCGTTGGTGTCCCTCAGCTTATTCAACTCCATTTGAAGCATGTTATTCTGTGACTGAAGCGCTTTGCTTTCCTCCTGAGTAGTTTGAAGTAAAACTTCAACCTCTGAAAACTTTCGGTTTGAGTCTAGAATGTCGCCCTGAGTTTTATTTCTTTCTTTCTCCGACATATCTAATAAATGTTGAGCTTTGCTGAGTTTCTCAGATATGATAAGGCTCTCCTGTTTTAACTTGTTATTTTCCTGTTGGGATAGGTCCAGCGAAGATCTTAAGTTAGCAATCTGATCCCTAAGGCTAACAGCTTCGTCCTTCAGCTTGTTACGATCTGTTCGGCTCGAGTCATACGCTACAGTTAGCTCTGCTATTTTCCTCTGGAATTCTGCAAGCTCTTGCTGAAGCTTTCCCTTGTCGTCTTGACTGTGTTCATAGCTTTCTTTGAGACGACAAACTGAATTGTGAGCAGCAATCATTTCTTGTCTCAACTTTTCTTTGTCTTCTTGTGCAGCAAGATAGTCAGCTTCAAGCTCGCCGTACTTTTTCCTCAGAGCCTCCAACTCTGCTTGGATATCACGCTTTTCTCCCTCAACATTTTCAATCTCGTACTGCTTGTGCTCCAAATCCCTCTTCAACGATTCTACTTCACTTTCAAGAATGGTTTTCTTGCTTCTGATCTCGTCAATTAGAGAGCTCTTTTGGGAAACTTCCTTTGAGTATGTGTCACATTTTCGTTGCAGCTCCAATGTCTGTCTTTGCATGCGGATCAACTCATCACGATCTCTGGTGGTCCTTTCTCTAGCTTCCTCTAATTGAGACTCCAGATTACTCTTTTCTTTGTTAGCTTGTTCGAGTCGTCCCTCAAGACGTGACAATTTGCTGGTAAGGTTTTGTATCTCGGTAGCAAGCTCTTCTTTTCCTCGTTCACTTCTCTTGTAAGCCTCACTCAGCTCTTCCAAACGTTTCTTTGCAACAGCTAACTCCGCACTAAGATCGTTATTCCTATCCCCTGAGGATTCCAATACAATCTGTAGTTCTGATACTCGTTTCTGCACGCTAACAAATTGTTCCTTAATTAGGACATTTTTCTCTTCTACTGCTTTTTGAGACTTTTCCAATGAAACTATTCTATCTTTAGTGGAAATTAACTCATGTTCAAGCATTGTGACTTTCTTGTGAGAGGACATCAATTCACTCTGTAGTTTGGCTTCCCTTTCTTGGCTTTTCTGGAAGTTAATTTCGACAGTGTTCAAACGCGTCTGGGTCATGGTCAACTCATTTTCTAGCTCTTCCTTCCGGTCAACCATAATTTGATAATCACCCTCTAATTTGGCAAGCTTTGTTTGGACTATAAGAAGCTCATCTTGAAGTTTGGATCGCTCTGCCGAAAGAGTTTCAGTTGAAAGTTCTGACTTTTCAAGTTTTGATCTGAGTTGATAAATGTCAAATTCCAATTTCTCCTTGTCTTTCTGATATTGGTTGCACATAATGTCCTTTTCCGCCAAGTCTCCCTCGCAGTCTCTTAACTTGACGTTTATCAAGTCCCTTTCGGACTGTAGGCTTTCATATGAAGTCTTCATCTCTTTCAAAGATCGATTAACTACAATGAGCTCCTTCTGAAGTCTGTCTCTTTCCAGCTTAATGCTTTCAAATTCAGAGTGAGCACCACTTCGACGTGTGAGCAGACGAATTTCATGCTCAAGACGTGCCTTCTCCTTGCTGCATAGTTCAAACTGGTCTCGAAGACGGTTATTGTCAGCCTCTAAATCTTTAATGTTCTTCTCCAGCCTCTCCTTTATCTCCGACAACAAACTCATTTCCGATTCCGATTCCATCAGCTTCATTTTAAGATCATGAATGCCTTGATGAAGACCGCGATTTTCCAAATTGGATTTCTCAAGTTGATCCCGTAAAGAACTGGCTTCTCTCTTGATGTTTTCAAGTTCCGACATCAAGGTGTCATTCACGGTTGTCATTCTGTCTATCTGAGTGATTTTCTCGTCAACGGTTGATTTTGCTGTTTCAAAGTCACGCTGAAGCTCGGCTAATTTTCTGTTCAAATCGTTCAAATCGTCCTTTAGATTCTTATTTCTTGAGTTCAGCTCGCCAACTTCTCCTCGTAACTGTGCATGCTCCCGGTCTTTTTCTTGAAGCCTCTTATCCAAATCGTTCATCTGTTCCTCCGCAATCTGCAAATCAACAGACAACTTATCACGATCTTGTTTGCAAACTTGATACATTGATTCAAGCTCCGACATTCTCTTGTGGTCGTCGGCAAGCTCGTGAAGAAGCTGTTCTACACGGCTTTCCTTTTCATCCAAAAGACCCTGAATAGCTGCAAACTTTTGCTGTAATTCATACTGATCCTTGACCAGCTTCTCGTTCTTTTGATTTAAGTGACTGTTGTCCGCTTCGCTCTTACTCAACCTCAATTTCAGCATTACTACGTCTTGCTCTAACTGTGACAGCAACTTGTGAGTTTCGAGTGCCTCGTCATGAAGCGTCTTCTCTCTGTCTTGAAGTCTGTCATTCAATGCCTCTAAATCGCGGATTTTCTTCTCTGCCTCGGAAAACAGGCGTTTGTACTCATCTCGTTTCTTCTGTGCGGCATCAAGCTCTACTTCCAGCTTGGGTACCTCCTTATGAAGCCTAGTGATTTCAACACTCAAAGACTCCCTTTCTTTCTCCGTTATCTCCAAGGTTTTCTCCAGTTCGGCTATTTTTCTTCTTAGCTCATCGGCTTCGTCGTTAGTAATTCCATCTGGTACAGGCATGGTTGAAACACCAGGGACATGTGAGACTAAGATTTCCTCCTCCTTTTGCAAGCTGTCTCGCCTCATAGTTTCAATTAAAGACTCCAAGTCATTGATTTTTCGCTTTAGCATAGAAACCTGAGATTTCATGCCTTGGTTTTCTGCATTGATAGTATTTTGAATTGTTTCCAAATCTGCAATTCGACTTTCACCATACTTGCAATCATCTCGTACCCTGTCTAGCTCTCGAACTGTAGCAGTATACCTCTCCCTTATCTCAGTTAATTCCCTCTCAATGACCTTGTAATCGTTTGTGATTCTTTCCTTCTCTTCTCTATTGGAATCACTAAGTACAATAGTTGACGACAACTTGAACCTAAGTACTTGTATTTCTTGCTCCAAATTACGATAGTCGTCAAGAAGCTTATCATAGTCTTCGCGATATTTATACAGTTCTTTCTTCAGAACAAGAATTTGGGACTCGAGTGTACGCTTGGAGGATGTCAGGGTAGAAATTTGAGTTTGCTTATCTTCGTTTTCTCTCGTTAGCCTATCAATGATGGCTTTCTGTTCAGAAATTTGTAGAGTGTATCTATTGACCTCTTCTTTGTTCCTTTGTATTCTCGAACGGAGCTCTTCTACCTCACCAATGAGCCTGGCTTCATTATTTCTAGTTGATCTCAAATCAGCCTCGAGACTTGTTACCTTTTCACTTAATGTCTGTACTTCCCTTACGAGATAATCTCTCTCTTCTCTAACTGATGCCAAAATCATATCGGTTGCCATTTGCTTCTTTCTGATCTCAAAAATATCCTTCTCCAACTCTTCCTTTCTTAACCTCAAAGCATCAAGCTGGCCTTGAAGCTTAGTAATGGCATCTTGTAGGAGGTCGTTTTCTCTGTCGACAGCCATTTTTTCTGACTTCAGAGCTTCAATTGTGCTGTCTTTCTCTTGCAAACTTTTAACATAAGATTCATTCAACATTGTCAGTTCATGCACTTCTTTCTGCAATTTCTGATTTTCTGCACGTAGTCTCTCAAGGTCATCATTAGCATCCCTCAGATCGGTCTCCAACTGAGCCTTAACTTTTGTAAGCTGCTCAATTTTGATTTGCAGGCGCGAGTTACTAGATTTGAGATCATGTACCTCTCTGCTAAGGTTTTCTCGTTCTGTCTCACTTTTTTCGTACAGTTCTTTCAACTTGGCAATATCCTCTTGAAGATGAGATAGTTGATGCTCAAGATCAGCTTTGGTCCTCTGTGCTTCTTCAAATGCTTGAGTAATCTTTGAAAGTTTGTTTTCCGTTAACGAAAGATTATTTCTCAGGTCAACTTCAGTTTCTCGGCATTCTTTCAACGTATTCTCCAAGTCGTTGATCTTCTCTCGTAAGATTATGAGTTCATTCTCTAAGCGCTTGTTTTTCTCACGAGTCGCTTCATAGGCTGGCTCAATCTCGGCAAGCTTTGTGGTAAGATTCTGAAGCGTGGCCTCAAATTCCCTTACCTTTGATAACAACTTGTCAATCTCATTGTCTTTAGAGATCATTTCACTTCGAAGACTTTCATTCTCTTCTTCTAAGGTAATCTTACTTTGCCTAAGTTGCGCTATGGTTTCATCCTTTGCATGAAGATCTCTTTTAAGCATATCATTAATGCTTCTTAGGTCGTTAACTTCTCTTTCCAAGCTATCGTTCTCGTCTTTAAGTTGGGAATTTTTTAACTTCAGTTCTCTAACATCTGAAGCCAAACTGTCACGCTCACGAACAAGAGCCTCGATGTCAGATTCTAATTTTGGAATCCTTGATTGAAGAACAGACAATTCTTTGGCAATCTTTTCCTTTACTGCAGTTACTTTCTGTAGTTTGGCTTCAAAATCTGCAATAATAGTTTGCAAGTTTACAATCTCTTCTTGAAGGCGACTGTTCTCTCTCTGGCTCTTCTCATAATCGCTTCGGACCTGCGTCAAAGTTTGTTTTAGGTTGTTTACTTGCCTCTCATACTGCGTCACTTTACTCTTGAGCTCGTCAATAGTCCTGTCCTTGTCTGAAATCTGTCGCATGCAGTCTTCGTACTTAAATTTGTATTCTGTGAGATCCTGGTCCACTCTCTGATAATCACTCTTTAACCGTTGCAGGGTGTTCTTCAAGGTGTCTATCTGCTCTCTTAATTCCTTGTTTTCGATAGTTTCTCTCTCAAGACGGTTTTTAAGCTCTGATATAGTATTGTTGCATACCGTAATTTGTTCCTTCAGCTCTGTGTTACTTTGGACAACTTTCCTGTAGCTGACTTCAAGATCTTTATGCTTACTTACTAGCGTCTTGTAGCTTCGTTCGATCTCGGTTTTCTCTCTCAAGAGTTCTTGGTTGGTAGTTTCAAGCACGCTTATCTTATTAGTCAACTCGTCTATTTCTTGTTTAAACCTTATTTCTCTCTCAGTGCTTCTCTTCAACTGAGTTTCCAACTCTGTCACCTTCCTGATCAAAGTTTCTGATTTTCTCGAAATCTCCTCTTTCTCACTACGGAGTGTGAAGATGGTCTTCTCCAGTGTGCTCACTTTGTAAACGCTGTTCTGTAGCTCATCTGCCAATGCCTTTTCGCGCTCTTTTATCTGTGCAATCACACTCTTGATTTCAGACAGCTCTTTCTTGTACGTATCACGTTCATTTTCAATGGTCACCTTAATCGTCTGCAGCCGTTCAATAATTGTTGTTTTTTCCACAAGTTCCTTTTGGATAATCTCTACTCTGCGATTCACCTCTTTCAATTCAGTTTGAGTTTTCACCAACACTTCTCTCTCAGTCCTGGTACCTACATCACGTCCTTCAATTTCATTCTTTAAATCAATTTTGTCCTTCTTCAAAGTATCAACCTTTACCTCTAATGCAAGAATTTTAGTGATTGCAGTTTGGTACTCCCTCTCGATTTCTCCTTTTTCCGTTACAAGTTTCTCAATTCGTGTTTCCAGAACAGTAATCTTGTTAGTGAATGATTTAATCTGAATTTCATATTCACGTTTAGCCTCTTCTAAGCTTTCAATTGTGACATCCCGTTGCACTAACTCGGCTCTGAGCTTCTCAATTTCAATTTCCACACTCTTGATTTTGGACTCATGCTGCTCAATGATGCGGTCTTTACGGTAAATTTCTTGCTGAAGGGAATCAATCACTCGCTGCTGTTCTCTGATCTGGCCTTCAAGCCGAGTAGTTATCTCCTTGTGCTTAACTATCTCGTTCCTCAGCTCCTCAATCTGGCTCATGAGGTTGGACCTCGTCTTTGAAAGATTCTCTAACTCCATTTCTAATCTTGAAATCGTAGTTCTAAATGATGTTCTTTCCTCTTCCCATGTCTGCTTTTCTTGCTCTAGAATGCGCACGATATCCTCTAACTCCTCTACTTTTTTCTCTGAGAACATTAATGCTTGATTCAGGTTGTCGTTCTCGGCTACAAGTCTCTCATTTTCCTTTATTGTACTTGCAAGTGTCCTTCTAATTTCTTCGATGTCACGTTCAAGGTCAAAGATTGTAACCTTCTGTCTATCCACCACACTTTCAAGTTCCGAGACCTTTCTACGTTCGACAACAAGCTGCTCTTCAAGTGCTTTTACTCGATTTCGGAGTTCCTCTATGATGTTATTTAGCTCCTTTTCCTTTTCAAGTACTTTCTTATAGTTTGTCTCCATGGAAACATACTTCTTGTGTAAAGCCAGCAGCTCGCTTTGCAGTTGGTCTCTCTTGGTAGATGCAGCTTCGTAAGCTTGCTCCAACTCTTTGATTTTGTCATTAGCTACCGAGAGACGTTGTTGCAAGTTTCTCTTCTCTTGTTCCAGAACGTCAACCTGAGATCTCAACTTGTCAACCTCTTGTCGCAAAGAGCTCAACTCTGCTTCTAGGAAGAACATCTTTGCCCTCAGTTGATCTATCACTGAGTCTTTCTCCGACAATTCCTTCTCTAATGCTTCCTTCGTTGCAATTAGTTCTTCATTTTCGTGCTTGAGGTATCGGTTTTCCTCTACCGCTGATCTCAAATCATCACTTAATCTTTCAACGTGAACTTTTAGCTCGCCATTTTCTTTCAGCAACTCTTGTAGCTGAGGCTCCAGTTTTGCTAGCCTCTGTTCGTAAGCCATCGACTGCCTCTGGTAATTCAATTTGTCTTCTTCACAGCGGTCATACTTGATGCGTAACTCGGTGTATCTGCTATTAAACACTAACAGTTCTTCATTTAATCGTTCTTTCTCCGTTATCAGTAATTGATAAGCAGACTGAATATCTCCAAGTTTTTGCTGCATTCGTAGGAGTTCTTCTTGGAGCTCTTTCTTTTCTTCAAGAAGACTTTCGTTCTCGTGCTGTTTGATGTGAAGCTCATCGCGAAGAGAGGTGACTTGCCTCTCAAGTGCAGCAATTCTAGACTTAGCTTCATCCAGCATCTTTTCTTTCTGTCGTGCATCTCGTTTGCAGGCTTCTGCGGTTCTTTGAGCATCCGTTAATTGTCTCCTCAAAGACTGGATGTCTTCTTTAAGTCCAGATATGCGTTTTCGCAGATTTTCATTAACGTCCTTCAGCTCATCACGTTGTTTGGTTACAGTCTTAAGTTGTGGTTCAAGCTTCTGCAAGCGATTTCGAGTAACGTTAAGTTCTTGTTCAAGGGACTCTGCTTCTTGCAAGCATTTGTCAAGATTGTTTTTGAGTTCAGCAATATGGCGTTCAGCAGAATACAGCTGGGCTTTCAAATCTTCTTTCTCCTGCTCGAGCATCTCATAAGCTGTTTCTAGCTCGCTGAGTTGCTTTTGAGAAAGTTGATACTGCTCTGAAATGTCAACAATCTCTTTCTGAAGCCTTGCAATAAAATCATCCTTCTCTTTAATGACTAACTTGGCATGATTAAGTTCACCTTCAACTGAATTGATCAATGTCTTCAAATTCCTCAGTTGTTCCTCTAACTCTCTAATGCGTCCTTTAAGTCTCTGGTTTTCTGATTCCGATTCAGATAGTTTGCTATTTGCAGTTGTAAGATCTCTTTCTAATCCATGAACAGATTTTCTTAAGTGTTCGTTTTCGTTGTGCAGCTCTGTGATTTTCGTTTCCACTGCCATCAACTTTTCTTGGGCTTTGTCCCTTTGCTGTTCAGCAACCTCCGTTTGCATTTTGGCCTTACGAAGCTGTTCCCTTAAAGTTTCAATCTCAGATTCGAATCGATAAATATCACTCTTTAGCGTCTCAATCACTCGATCTTTCTCCATCAACTGTGAGCTGTACCTTTCACAGATCTTCTGATGCTCTAAGTACTCCCGCTGAACTCTTTCAAAGTCTTCCTTATACTTTTGAGATGTTGTCCTCTCAGACTCAAGTTGCTCTGCCACATAATCACGATCTTTCATAACAATTTCAATTTGCTGCTCAAGTCGAGAAACCTTCTGTCTCATATTTTGAATTTCCTTGTCGTATTCACGGTGCTCGTTAGCAAATTCAGCCTCAACATCCACCAATCTTTTATGGATTTCTCTTATTTCAATCTGCAGCTTATCCTTCTCTTCTTCACTAGATTTGAAAATATTTTCAAGTTCATATAACCGCTGCTGAGTTGACGACAGATCAGATGTTAACTCGTTTTTCTCCTCTGTAAGTTTTTCAATCATGACTTTTCTGGCTTCAGCTTCGCTTGTAACATTGTCAACTTCTCTTGTAAACGCGGTTAACTCTGACTTCAGTTGCTCAATGATGCGATCCTTTGATGTTTGTGATTTATAGATATCTTCATATTTAATTCTCCAGTCATCACATTCCTTCTGAACACGTGAATAGTCCTCGTGAATCTTTCTATGCCTGAGCTTGTACTCTTCACACTGAGTCTTGTAGTCATTTGTCTGCCTGCCACAGGTGGTCACTTGTTCTTCAAGTTGCTTTATTTTGCTCTCAAGATCGTACTTGATGGATTCATTTTCTTTGATGATCATTTCATGCATCGCCTCTAACTCAAATACTCGGCGTCGAGAAGTTTCCAACTCCGAAATTAAGTTTTCACTTCGACCCTCATGAGTAGTAACTACAGTTTGCAGTTGTGAAGACTCTTCTTTTGTAACTAAAATTTCTCTCTCAAGCTTTTCGACGTTTGACTTATAGGATGTTGCCTCGTTTTGAAGCCTTGTATGATCAATCACGTTCTTCTCTAGCACTGATGTGAGGTTAGTGAGCTTGGCCTGAGAAGAATTCAACTCTTTGCGAAGGTAAACATTATCCTCTTGAAGCTTATTATACTGTACCTCCAGGTCATGAACACGTCGGTTACAAACAGAGAACTCCTTAACAGAGCGATCCTTCTCCTTAATTGTAGTTTCATGAACCGACCTTAAGCTCTCGAATTCCCGTACCACCTTGTCCAGATCTCGCCTCAGGTTTTCTCTTTCGCTTCTAATCTGTGTGATGGTGATGTCACGTTGTTCCATATCTTTGGTACATATATCTAACTTGCGTTGGTAATCATCAACCAGATTCTTTAATCTTACGATATCCTCTCTGTTCCTCAAGGCATCATCGAGTTGAGCCTTAAGTTGGCTCTCTTTCCTTTTGAGTTCTTGAACAATTGTTTCTAACTGAGAATTCTTATTGTGCTGTACTTGTAACTCCCTCTCCATGTCTTGATTTTCATGATTCAAGTTTTCAAGTCCACTCTCAAGAGATGAAATCCGTTTATTAGCAGCAAAGAACTCCCTTTGGATCTCTTCCTTCTCTGCCTGAAACTTGTTATTTCGGTCACGTAGGTCAATCAATGCCGCTTCCATGGAAGCCATCTCCCTTTGAAGTCTGTCACGTTCTAAACGTGTCTTTTGAAACGCCGCATCACAATCCGTCAATCTCTGTTGAGTGTTAGCATTTTCAGTCCTCAGTTTCTCATTTTCACGCTGTAAGTTCTTGAGATCACCCTGGAAACGATCTATATCCCGTAAGCAAACTTGGAGCTCAACATCTGCACTTTTCCTCTCATTTTTCAACTTCTCAATTAAGGTGTCCTGTTGTACAAATTCTCGATTCATCCCCTCAAGCTTGTACTGCAGCTCCTCAATTTGACGTTGCCGTGCCTGTATCTCATCCCGAGCTGAGCCTAAGCGCCTGTTAGCTTCATCCAACTGAGACTTAAGGTTACCACGCAATCTCACTGCCTCCTGTACATCAATCTCACAACGTGAGATCTTTTTCTTTGAGGACTGTAGCTCCTGTAGCACCTCGATCTTCTCGTGCTTTAGACGTTCATTCAACGACTCAAGCTCGTTTAGACGCTTCTGTGCAGAAACCAAGTCCGAGTGAAGATGGTCCTTCTTCTCTTGTAAGGTTTCATAGGCAGCTCTGAGCATGGACAGTCGCTGAGTAGCAGGAGCAAGCTCTTGCTGAAGCTCCAACTTCTCTTGCTGACTGGCCTCATAGGCAGCCTCCAAACGCGAAATGCGTCTGTTGGCTGCCATGACCTCTCCTTGAAGTTGGTTTTTGGCTTGCATGCAGCTTTCTTCCCCAGCAGCAAAGCGACCAATAGTCTTCTTCAGCTCAGATAACTCCTGCTGCAGCATGCTCTTCTTTTGCTGTACATCTTCGTATGCTGATTCGACCTCGATCATGCGATCGTGATAAGATCTGAGTTGATTTTCCACGTCATTTTTCTGGTGCTGGAGACTTTCACGAGATACCTAAGGAAGAATATGAATTTTAAACTTTGTAAACAACGGAAGCTTCAAATGTTAAGATCATTACAAAGAAAATTGGCCAAATTCCAGACAATTCTTGCTAACCAAATAAATAAGTTGCAGCAACTAAAATTATTTTACTTACAATAAATTTTACAAACTTTTACAAATGGGGACGGGATACTTCTTAGATGATTTATATTTGTTATTTTCTGAGGAACTTTGAATAGAAGTCCGCGTAAAAATAGCCCTGGTGATCAGTTGGCTTTAATTAAATAGATCAACTAATAAGTAGAAGGTAGTTGGCATATCTAGTGACGATATCCTGAAATTTGGGCTACCACGCAAAGAAGCAAGCCACGAATCAAACGCCCATTAGGACCTCCCATCACAGATCATAGCGAGCGTTTGTACTCCATAAGAACATATGCTACACACAATTCTTGCCAAGAGACCGATAAGTAATTGAGTTCTTGGTTTAAATTTAATGGAGAAGTATTTGTAAATCTGGGTCTAGACACAGGGGATTTCTTTCAAGAAAATCTATTCGGATGATATTACTTTGAAGATTTTGCATTTTCTGAGTACTATTACCCCCTGTTATTTAAAGGATCCAGTTTGATTGGTTTGATAAAATGCTTGTACAAGGGATGAAAACAGTTAAGCAACCTCCAGTGTGTAACTGCTACACTTTAAAAAGTTGCGTTGTGGTTGGTAGCAAAAAAAAAAGATATGTGCTGGGTATGACAATTACTACCATTAAGTTCAAGACTGTGCTTCATTTGTGAAAATTAATGTGAGTTGCTGTATTCACTACGGATCAGATCAAAACTCTCTGTATCTTTAAATCAGTCAATGGATCACCAAAAACGAGGCGTTTGTTTCTTAATTAAAAGCAACGTCTTCTTATGCACTACACCATGTAGATATACTGGTATATTAACTGGGCCGGACAGACATATAGAATTTATGCATCAAAGTTGAGAGAAAATTATTCCTGCCTCGAATATGGATGGGCATTATGCTCTTCAACTACTACTAGCGCAAAGCCTTCTGCAGTTAAGGGCTAGGAAGGACTATACTTAACATGGCTACGAATTTTTCTGTTTTCTCTTTATTGGCTTTGAAATCAGAGAAGCAAAGTAGAACAATGATATTTATAAGTGCATACGTAATGTTTACCAATTCCCATAATGTACAAATTAGCGAGATTGTCAGGAAGTTATCTCAGAATCTCAAATGTTTGCTTTTAAACCCCCTTGAGTCCAGTTCTTTTTATCATTAGAGACCCACTTTGGAGAGTTTCCGCTGTTCCTGTAATTAGCAAATTCTAATTCATTTGCAACTAAATTCAACACCAATAAATGAGTCCCTTGTATACTCCACCATTTCCACCAGCTAAAAGCCTCAAAACATCTCATTCTTCCGATTTGTGTTTACAATCTGTGTCTTGGTTGCCACAAGTCAAAGTTGAAGGACTCTTCATCATTTGCGCTGGTCGTCTGTTTGCCACGATCTGATTCATTTATATCAACAAGGCCAAAACGCGCTGTTATGCACAAACAGCTCCCGATTTATCAATATCATCAATTCACAATGTCGTTATTTTTTGTATTTAACTGTTCAAAGCGAATAACTAAGGCTAGACTGAGGTGTCTGACTTGAATACCTTATTCATATCAGGTGGACATCTTTAAAATCTCTGTAAGAACTGTCAACGAGAGTCTATTACAGGTGAACTGTGTTGAATGCCTAAATAATGTATGCATACACTCCAAGCTACCTAAATTCCCTTATGCATAATTAAACTGCACTCAATCAATCACACGTTAAATTGCAAAACCAAAACAGTAGTCCCTATAGATTTACGTATCCTTAAATGTTTTGAATCATATCTCAAAGATCACCAAAGCATCCCAGCTAGGCGTGCAGTTACGAATCACGTATTGGCAGGCATGTTGTATTTGTCTTCCATAATTTAGAAGCGATTGCAAAGTTTTAAGCTGAAATCAAAATACTGTGGTACAAGCTTACAAAAATACTACTTAGGGACGTAGCCATTGGGTAGTTGGGGGATGGAGGCCGAAGCATGAGTTCCAAAATTCAAAAGAGGGTCAAATTTGAAATAAACTACACATCATCACAATATCGAAGGGCTTGACACGTTCTTTATATTGCAAACTTCGCAGTACACCGTATATGTTTTAAGGGGTGGTCGGGTTACGCACTATAACTAAAATGAGTAATGTCATGTTTACAAACTTTGAGTTTCTAGACAAATAATGCTAGTTTTAAGCACGTTCGCCCCAAACCTCTCTTACCTGGCACTGACACTGAGTTCAGCAATGCATTTCGCTTCATGGCTGTTCATTGCTAGGTCGTTGTCATTTTATTGCCTGGTTTCAAGTTATATTAAAATTTAATTGCGTTGCTTCGTTGTAGTTCGAAGTGGTTGTATGCTCAGAATCTTACTTTACCTCCTACTTTTCCAGAAGTAATGATACCACTGTGCGTATTCAATAGGCTAACACTCAACTGCTGGACCAAAAGTGCTCTCTTAATATGCTTTTAGTTCAATATTTCAAATCATTCTTTTTTGTTAGTACTTAAGTTAGTGACTAGGCCTGTACTTGTTTGCAAAGTATCATACGACATCTTAGAAGATGCACATAACACAAATACTATTTAACTGATTGCTTTAATAATCAAAAATTTAAACTGAGATCTAATAATGATATCTTAAATTGTTCTCACAACTAAAACATCGAAAGCATACTTAAGAGCTTTTGGCTATGAACCATAACCTTGATCACAATTAGATGCTGCATGATAGAACAGCAACAAAAGATGTTCATTGACTCTTACATTCTTCAATTTACTTCTCATGAGACTTCTTGTGGCTTAGTATCTCTGGTGTCTACGCCCCTATCCTTAGATGGAACCGAACAAGATCTATAACGCCCATGGTAACTGCTGTGATACCATTAATTTATTCCAATTATAAATATGGTGAAAACATTCTTGTAATCTTGATCTATCAGCTTGGTATTTGATATTATCTATTTCCTATTCTCTCCCAGACTCACACTCTCTATTCCCAGCACTTAACCGAGGCTGAATTGAGTTACAGCTGGGACAAGATGCCCTTTACATCGTATACAGAGAGGCCACGCCCAAATTCAAAATAGTATATTATGCTGTCAATTACGTTTTAGGACCCTCACAGCAATTCCTTTCCCCTGTGCCACTATTTTTCTATAAATTGCACATTCGAAACAGCATTTACCAAAATTGCTCTAAGAAGAAGACGACTCATCGTTAGGCAGGTTGAAAAGCTTTTCAACCTGAACAACGATGAGTTGTCTTTTTAGAGCAATCTTTGGATTCTATAACTCAAACAATTTATTTAACAAAATGTAATACAGAGGCCCGTCATGAAAAAAGGCACCTTTCAAGCAAGCGAGTCATGAATGTTGATGTCTATTGTAATAAACTGTAGAGTTTTGAAACCCCAGGCCATGGACCTCTCAATAATAGCATAATAAATGTTATTATTTAGAAGTCCATGCCTCAGGCAATACTCATTCCTATAAGAAACAGTTAACGTTAAACGATTAGTTTTGAAGCTTTCATTTTTAACCGGCATTTTGGTTCGACATAAAAGAGTCCTGGCGTCCCTGCTATTTTTGCAAACCTGTGAAACATTTCTTGTTGAACTGAATTGAAAATAGGCTCTTAATAACTTAACTTAAATTGTTTCTTACAGAACATAATATCAGCACTGCACGCAATGATGAAAATATTTTTGTACTGAAAACTTTTCGTCTGACATTCCTCAAAGGACAATCGTCTCAAAATAGTAGAAATGAAACAAACGAAGCATTATAACCAAAGAGCTAATCAGATTTTAAATTGACTGAATGGTATTCTGGTTTGGACCAATCAGCGTCCACTAAAGGACTATGGATTAACTGAAAAGACCCAATGAGAAGACAATTTTCTTCGATTGCAAAGCAAAGGCTTTTTGCTTGTAAGTGGAGTAAGTATGTATCAGGAAAGTAGAAAACAGTAATAGTCATAATACATGGAACTGTTAAATTTATAGAGACAGTTGTGGGGTACAAGAAGCTGTCAAATTTGATAGAGTAACACGATATTGTAGATCTCAAAATCGAGTGCCGTTGTTAGCCTTCATCTTTTCTCTGAGATTTCCGGCTGGTAGGTCGCGGACATCGTATGAAAATAAAAAAAATTAAAGTGAATCTGACCTTGCGTCGATTATTCACTTATGCACTTATCTTTTTCTTCCTAGAATTTAATATTGTGCCCTAAAATATACTTTACACATTAAACAAGCAAGTGTATTTATCCCTCTGAATAAAGATTACTGTACAAGTTATTCTATTTCATCATGAGCCATGGTCGTTGCGTTATCATCAGCCAGGAGTGAAGGAGTTGTTCGCCCTCCCAATTATGACCCAACCAACTCCTACACTCTCTTGCGGACATTAGCTTACAATTCTTCTTTTTCTGGGTGATGAATGCGCAGTAGTGTCTCCTTTACAACTCCTTCCCTCCTGGCTGATGACTCACAGAATTGCATTCAAAAATCAATTTACAGGTAAATATCGATTAATTTCCACTTATTTGTTTGAATTCCTTACAAATGGGTAAAGAGTTCATTAACTATGGAAACATAGGCCCCAGGGCGAAACCTGTCGAGAGCCATCGCCCTATCGCGTTTCAAAATTCGTTGCCTTTGTACCTTCAGGTTCCTCATTAAATTTTGTAAAGCTGAACAATCTAATTGTGAATGGCTCACCCTGAGTACAGTCTAAGTGCATTTATAACAATGATAGGGTGCTTTAATCAATTCAATGTCAACAAATAACCACATGAATCGTAAAGCATATAATTAACGCCTACTCGCTTAACTGCTACACAGTTTCAATAGAATACAAAAAGTTAAAGCAATTATCAAATGGAAACAAGTTGAATGTATTCATATATTAACAAATTGGGCAATAGTTGTAACAATGTTTAAGAGAACCCCTACTGGCCTTAGACCCACAAATTTAAGTTTTCAATTCTGACTGATTAGAGCATTTGATTCACGTTCATCAAATATCGTTTCAAGCCAATGATGACCTAGGGGTTTCAACTGCTAGCAAACAACCACGTATGAATAGATAATCTCAATAACCAATGGGGAAAATGAATACGTATATATGTGCTTCAATTATAATTGTTGGGAACTTCGAAATATATGTTATACGTATATGAATATATAGTCCACATTCCATGCTATGCTGAATGCGTTGAATTTCAGACTGATCGGACGTTCCCTCACTTCCGCGCATCACGATCCGGCAATTAATTTAATGAATATTGTGCTGTCCAAATGGAAGTAAAAAGCCCATCAAAACTTAACTCACTTGACGATACAGTCTGTTCTATTCAAATATTGCATTGAGTTACGGAATCATTTTGCTGAACGTTTTCGCCAGACACTGGTCCGAGCAATCGTCTGGAGTGAAGTAAATGAGCTTTTAGTGAGGAATTTATAAGAAAGGAGAGTGTCTCCTCCATACATCATTTCCCTCTATTTCATCATCGAAGCCAACACAAACACATTTAAAGTAGCCCATCTGGCCATACGTTTACAAGCTTAAAGCTATTTAGTGCCACCCTCATGAAATAAAGACTTAAGTAAAAAACATTATAAATAATACAGAAAGTTCATCAGAGTTTATACTCTAGCGTACGTTTCCCGAACTTGAGAATTTCCCCTCATGTCAAGTTCATCTCTCTACACTCTTTTCACCCTAGGCGTTACATGCGAAGCTCGGTATCCTGGCGACTATCAGAGCAGGTGCCGTGTTCAAGTAGTTAAGCTGATGTATTTATAGCTCTCAAAAAGGAGGAAGATATGCCACGTTTGATTCTTAGACTTATGATTTAGAGTTTTGACTCTGAGTTCTGCTGCCGATGCTACTTTTCCAAAATTATCATCAAAAGAGTTACGTTAAGGATAAGACTTTCTTGTAGTTACGGAGTTGAGATGTAACATATTAAAGTCAGTGGTTTGACTCCCTAGTCTCATGACGTACTTTGACCTTAAGAAAGATAATTGACAACTTACAACTCAGTATCAACGGATAGAAATAATTGGAGTTAATGTGCTTAGGGATGACAAGTTACATGGTGTCAGAGGAATTGTTTAAAAAAATTTTACAAAGTACAAAACGCACAAAGAAAGCCGAAATTGTATTAAAAGGAAATGGATTTACACAAAATCCAAGGAC